>WEKY01008167.1:0-16822 GCA_013390045.1 Picathartes gymnocephalus
TTTTTTAAACCATGACACTCCCATTCATATATTTCCAACTACAAATATCAAAAACTCCTATACTGAAATTGAGCAGAAACTTTAAACTATAATAAGAAGAAATCGGTGAGGAGAAAACCAAGAACTAAAGCAAAAGTTACAATGACAGATTTATGATTTTGTGGCTGTGGTAGTTCTCATGATTATTGATCTAGCCATGATGGTGTTTCTATGGATATTAGATAAAGAAACTCAAATTTGTCCTTTTTTTCACCAAGAACATCCAGAAATAAGGCAAAATTTCTCCTATTACATAAAAAAGAGATAGAAATTTTCTCTTGGAAAAACTCATTGTATCCTGTATGAGGATATATTTCACAATCCTGTTTCCAATGATTCAGAATTTTACTTAGGTCAACAAGGAGGTGAAGCACCAAGTTTCATCTTCAAAATTTGGCTGTACTTCATTTACGGTTGCCAAAAGAAAGAAAAAGCAATATTGTTATGTTAGAGAGGGAAATTACATTTTCTATTCCTCTCTTAATTAAAAAAAATATAATTGAGAGTTAGTCATGGTTTTTTAAAGCAACTTATTGTTGGACTGAAACCAAGACAGAATGCCACAAACTGTGAAGCAGCAATCTGAAAACCAAGTGTTTGATCTTGCATTCTTAATACCAGTGGAAGTTCCATACTCTCACTCCAAATTATGTTCATTGAACACTTTTCAATAGATCATTTTGGACAATACTTGAAGATAGATCTGTTCTAAAATGTTCTGATAAAAAGAAGTAATCACATGGCTTTAGCCTATGCCAAAGCCTCAGATGCTTTAAGTTGTTTTGCAGATCCACAGACCCATGTGTTTTAGCACACATAGGTGTGCTATACATCCACAGATAGAGCAATGTTTAGGGTATAGCCCCACCACAGCAAATGCCTCTTTTTATGAAAAACATGAAATAGACAAAGCTATAATAATGCATTAGGGTAAAGAATCTGAATACCAAATCACAGAATTGTTAAGGCTGAAAGGCAATGCTGGAGACCTTCTAGCCCAATCCTCCACTTGAAGCAGGATCAACTAAAGCAACACTGAACACTGGCCAGGAAGGATTTGGATCTCTCCAAGGATGGCGACTGCAGAACCACTCAGAGCAGCAGAGTGCCAGTGTTTTATAATGTCCACTGAAAAAAATACAAATCTTGTATTTAATTGTAATTTCCGGTATTTAGATTTTATCCACTGCCTCTTATCCTGCCACTGGCCGTCACTTAGCAGAATCCGGCTTTGACTGCTTTATTTCCTCCCTCAAATATTCATACTCTTGAATAGGGCTCCCCGAGCCTTCTCTTCTTCAGGCTGAACAATCCCAACTCTCTCAGCTTCTCCTCATACAAGACATGCTCCAGTACCTTAATCATCTTAGTGGCACTAGTTGGACACGCTCTATCCCATGTCTTTCTTTTACTAGCGAGCCTAGAACTGTACCTGGAATTCCAGATGTTTCACCAGAGTCAGATAGAGAAGGAGAATCACCTCCCAAAATCTGCTAACAGTGCCCTTCCCCATTCAGCCCAGGATGCTGGAACTATTGTAAAACTTTCTAATATTTATAGCACTAACGGCCTACGGAATCTATTCATGTCTTCACATAAATTTGATTTTTTACATGGAAAACCCCAACTCTTTGCATACATGACAGTTACATAACAGAATATATCACTCAAGAATGTACAGCTTAGAGAAAATCCAGTGGTCTTAATAATGAAAAAATACTTTGTCTTGGAGCAACTGGGAAAAGACAAAAGCTCTTTAGACAACAGTAGCACATAAAAACAAAACATGAAAGTCAAAGCTATTTATAGTGCCTGAGATTATACAATTTGAGGAAAAAAAAGTCATTAAGAAAACACTGCTCAGTTTCCCCAGTCTATTCCTGAAGCTGTTTGATCTAGATAAGCAAATAAATTTAATTATTTGAAATAAAATAATAAAACTGTAAAAATGTTTGGAAATACCTTTCTTTCACCAAGGTGCAGATAGGATGCAACATGGAGAAATTAAAAGAGAATTATCACTTCCTGTGCTATATGAAAAAGCTTTCTGTGGTCTTTCTTGGGTATTTCTACTGCAATTGCCAATGGAGAAATACGCTGAAGTGTAGCAGGGGCTGTAAAATCTCTGTCCTTAGTAGGACCTGACAATGGTTCAAGACCTGACAATGAACTCCTAACAAATCTGGCCTTATCAGATAGCTGGGTCTTCTTTGAGAAATTTTCTGGACTAACAACCCTCCAAGCTTTCTTTCAACCTCAATAACTCCATGATTTGATAGTCCAGATGATTAGATTTCTTCTCTTCTGATATAGATAGTGTTTGGAGACCTGAAAGGCTATGCAGTCCCATATGGAAAATAAGTTCTTTGCAAATTTGTTGTGCATTTCTTACTTTATTTGTACTATGCTGCGTACAAAGCAGGAAGAAATATTCTAATTTGAAAGCTGAAATGCACCCAGAAAATTCATTTCTGTTACTTAAATTATAAGTAATTTCTTCCTTTCCTTGAGAATGTCAATAAAAGATGAATAAATTCTAGTAAGACTATCTGAGGAGATTTGCAATCTGACAAAATAGGCAATGTGAAAACGTGTTAGAGACTTACCCTATTTAATCCTATGACAAGATCTGAATGTCCTTTATGTGCTACAGAATTGGTCCCACTCCTACTGATTTTCTGCAGATTCTGGTACTCAAAGAATTAAGTTTATCTTCCTTTGCACCCTCAAAATAAGCAAGATACAGAATAGCTCCAGAATGACAGATACCTCTTTATCTTAAAACACATGTACTTCCTTGAATATGCTTGGTTTTCAGATAATTACACAAAGAAGGAATGCAGGATTTCACATTATACAAAAGATTTTATGAAGCAAAAACAACTGAAAATCTTTTGTCATTTGAAAGGAATAGAAACGTATTCTCCATGGAGAAGATTTTACAGGATAAGACAAGCTTTTACAATGCAATCAAAAGCCAAACAACATCCATTAAACTCCAAGTCTGTCCTCCCAAGTGTTTTGCAGGGCTTTCCAAACAGAAAAATAAGTTTAGTTTAGTAGAGAGTAACTTTGGGATAAAAACTCCAGAACATGAGTTTAGATTCAAGATATCACCATTGTTTTAATCACCTTTTAAACAAAATCAAATGCGAAATTTGCAAAGAACTTTTCTCTGAAATTCTCCATCGCAAAAAAAAATCTGTTTTCTTATTTAAATCATTTAGATAAAGAATAAAAAAATTCAAGAATTCTAGCCAACTGAAACTGATAAACTTCATACAGCTTTGTCTCTGAAGATCTGTTGACCTGGTATCCCTAAAGCATCATACAGTTTTCTCTAAGATTGGCTAAGTATCTGCAAAATAAGCAAAATAGTGAATCACAACAATACAGTGCATGGAGTGAATTTAGACATTGCAGAACTAATTCAAAAGGAAGTATAAAACTCAGTTTGAGAAATATGAAAATTTCAAACAAATGGCTAAATTTGAAGGGTTTTTTTCCCTTTACTATGCATTCACATACACACATAGTACTGATCTGCTGTAACCTCCAGCTTCACAACTCTCTTCATTCTTCCCTGCCACTCCCTCCCCCTGCAGACAAGACCCAAATCGTTCTACACTGTGGGACCCCCAGATTGTTTGCTAACTGTGTGTGAGTGTTGGTGCCACAGGCAGTGTCTGTATGGCCATGCCATAGCCCGAGCAGACTGAGAAGGGTGTCTGTCCTGCGAATATACCAAAAGAGGACAAATGTATTTGCAGAACAAAATTTTCCTCCCTCATCTGTGTTTGCACAATGGGCTGTGCAGGGAGGATTCTCCATACCACCCTTTCAATGAACACAGCCCTTCTTTCAAATAAAATTACAAGACGGAGCCATCACCCTTGCATCCTGCCCCAGGCACCACAATGCTGCCCTGGCAGTCCATGCACATGCCAGTCCATGCACATGCCCGTCCATGCACATGCCAGGGTGTATCATTTAAGGCCTTTTCTGCGTGGAAGCTGAAGGGAATGGCTCAGGGCTACACCCCCTGGCTCTCCTGGGCTAGATACAGGGAAGGTAAACAGCTCCACATACTTAACAAACAGAAGCAGAGCTCCCACAGGGGAAATGCAAACAAACGGTTTTTTTAAACGGTTTGCAAAGTCTTTTTCTACTTTTTTATTTATATCCTGAATGGCACAGGCCAAAGATTGAAAGACAGAAGTGTCATTAGGGAGTGACTAGAGACAAATAAATATTCTGCATTAGAAAGCAAACAAGCCAAAACAAGGTGTTTTTTGCTCTGTGAATATTCCCTCTAGGTCTCATTAACTGTCAGAAATTAGGCAAAGTTCTAAACATTTTCCACTGTGGCTCTTGCTGCTGGGAACATTCATATTGATGTCACCATTTCAGAAGTGATTCAGAGCAACTTGCAGGGAGCAGTCAGACAAACTTTCCACTGACAGTAATATCGCCAGCTGACATTTTACATTTTAATTATGTTCCCTGAGCAGCAGTGCTCAGTTCGTGTGACCTTCCTGGTACCGAAGTGTCAGACAAAAAAGCCCAGGTATGGCTTTTATGTTTGTTTTTGATGAGTTTTCATAGTGACCTTGCTTGCCCTGGGGAGAAATGGACCAAAAGTTGCTCTTTGTTGTTACTGCTCTTTAAACTCTGTCTTTGCTAACAGCTTTGGGAACCCCTAGGTAGACAGTGTTTTTAGGATTGTGCCATGCTCTTCTTCAGCTCAGCTCTTCTGGCACTGGGATCAGAGGGGAGTTATGCCAGAACACCTCTTTTACTTCCTACTCTGAGCCTCTGAGGCACAGATACTCAAAAGGACTTCAGTGGCTAATGCAGCCCCAATAGACAACTTGGCACTCTCAGGAGGTGACCCAACATCTTTTTAAAATCCAAAAGAACTATAGAGGCGAAACACACATGGGTCAGGTTGAACAGAGCTATGACTACAGGCATCTATCCTCTGAATTCAGTCCCCCTGCACTTACACAATGAATACGCTTAATAAAATTAAGGGTCTACCAGCCCAGCTAGGAAACAGGTCAACAACTGTGTTCTTTATGGCATTCAGCTCTTCTGCTTCTCACTGTAACTGGAGTTACTACTCCATATGGAAGCTGATCACAAATAGTTTTCATTAGTTAAAACAGAATGGCAGGATGAGGAGGAAGAATCTAGGGCAGAGTCACAGCAGAGAAGATGAAACCCATTAAGTCAGTTGATGATTTGCCATTTCTCTTGTTGCAAAAAGCATGAGTATTAATGATCTACACATTTTTAAAAGGAAATGAAATGTATACACTGAATTACATGACTGTGGCAGTAGCCCAATTAATATACCATTTCTGCTAGACCATGTATTAAAAGCAATAGAAAAATTTTATGTCTCTGATAAATATATTGAAGACTATAAGTGAATTTTCACCGCACTGCTCAAAGGACCTATTAAACAGGGAAAAAGCTAAATCTAGAAAGGTCTGCTCTACTCTTGAAGTGGACATCATGGTCTCACCAATCCTTAAGAGAACAGTGTCCTGCTGTTAACTTGGCTTCATTTAGGAGCTACTGTCACACATCATATTGTCAAGATCAGTAATACTTCTGTGAAAGAAAAATTTAATAAAGTTTGGGTAACTGGCTTTTATCTTGAAAGAGGGTATCTGAGTATAGCTGCAGTGAGGAGTTTAGAGCAAATGCCAAATGAAATTCACAACTTCGCCCACGATCTCCGTTAGTTGCCAAGACATTGATCTTGGGTTTGTCTGTTTGCAGCAATGAAGAACTGAGCAGCAAGAATTATCTGCTCTAGAAGAAGTCTGCAGTCTGATTTTGTTTCCAAAATCTGAGCCAGAGCTTTATAAAGTCTCATTCTGCATGCCTTTATAAATAGTAGAGCTTTAGAAGTTCTATAAGTTGCATTCTAAAATAGCTTGGAGTGATTTATTTCAGAATGAAACATAATTGGATGTGTCAGATGTTCTATCAGCATTTTCTTCAGCACAATATAAACAGGTATGAAAAAAATCCTTGGGCTAGCAGCTCAAAGCACAATGAATTACTGAAAATTAAAACATAGAGTTTAACTTGGGCACTCTGTTTCATCAGCTACTAAGTAGAAGACCTTGGGGTGAAGCAGGAAGTCCCATATTGTGGCCGAAAGAAATCCAGAGAAGTTTACCTACACATAAGTTATGCAACATGGAATTTAATTCATTCTTATCGACCAGCCTTAAATATACCAGATGGCATTTAAGATACTATTACCTGTGTGGGAAGCACATATTGATCACCTCATCCTTTATGGCAACACACTGCTCCTTCATTCTCACTACATGTAGATTCATGAGAAAGATTGTTAATACACTCTTTCTAATCCATTGGGTAATAATGAGAGAATATATAACTCAAAATATAACTGAAAACATATAAATTAAAATAGCAAACATGCAAGGCTTTGAGGTTTCCTTGGGGGTGATGCTGGAAATGGTTATAATGAAATCTAGAGGTAGGAAAATGGAAATGCATGTTAAATTGCTTCCCCTCAGTGACAGGGTGTTCGAAGGAAAAGTCAATCCTGCCATATGCAATGTATTATTTATACACTGTCAGACTAGTATGTAGTTTTAGCAGCGAAGAGGTAACCTGGGTAGAAATAGAAATCAGTAGTATACAGGCACACGAATATGAAGGTGGCCATAAACAACTCTAATTTAGAAGTGTTACAGCAAAACTGTATTTTTTTTTAACATATCAGCAGGGCTGCAACCTACACACCAAGTAGTGCAGCACAGAA
This sequence comes from Picathartes gymnocephalus, assembly GCA_013390045.1. NCBI lineage: Eukaryota > Metazoa > Chordata > Aves > Passeriformes > Picathartidae > Picathartes > Picathartes gymnocephalus. The sequence continues at coordinate 6,851 of WEKY01008167.1, forward strand.
GGCACTGAAGAGTATGTGACAGCAGTTCTGCCTGGCTCCTTGTATAGGATGTCCCCCTGGGGGTATTCTCTGTCACACATTAAACCAGAGTACAGCAAAATGTGAAACCAGAAGGCATAGCTCTCGTTTCCACCTAGAAATGCCCAGCACAGTATTGGGCCGGAATAGTTCTGCAGTATTTCCTTCCCTTTTTTCTTCTTTCTTTAAGATTCATTTATCACACAGTTCTTTGTGTCATCTATTTGCACATATCAGTAGGAAAATATATCATTGCATATGCTGCCTCCAGAGAAAGAAGGTAGTAAAAATAATGATTTCAGCAGGATCAAATTTTCATTATTTGGAAAGCTGACATCAAAGCAAGTTGGCAGAAGTGAAAGCAAATACAGCAGAAGGAATGATCCACTATATAAGACTGGTCTCTTCCTCAGTCTCTTGTCACAGAGTCTTCTCAATGCATTGATCTCTAGCTTTGTTCTTGCTGGGGGTTGGAAAAAAAGGAAGGAAGGTGCTCTTAAAACACTTGTGCATGTGGAGTTATGGTCAGTGGCAGAGTCTAGTACTCAACATCTAATATGTATTTATTGACCACAGATGGAATGAGTTAACTAGAAGTCCATCATGACTCAGATAGGTAAGACCCAAGGTTACCAAACACTAAGTAGTGGTGAGCCTTGTTATTGAGCTTCTCTCTGCATTAAGTGGAGAGAGGGAGCAATCAATATAGATGTTTTCAGAAGAAAATATGCATGGTTTTGAATGGGAAGATAGAAGGAATCACTAGAGGCATCTAGATCTCCCCAAACTCAGTACAGTGCACACAAGCAGTAAGATGCTCTCCAGTCTTAGGTTAAATTAAACTATGTGTGATAAATCTAACCCTAACTCCCGTTAATGTCTGCAAGGTCCCTTTCAAATTGTCTGTAGCTAAGCAACAAATAGCCAAAGATCTCTTTCATCCTCTTGTAGACTGCAGATTGGATGGAAAACTATCCTTCAGGAAAACCTCCAGGAAAACTGGACATGATAAAGGAATGGGCTGACTGGAATCTTATGAAGTTCAACAATACAAAGTTCAGGATCTTGCATGTAGGACAGAACAACCCCCTGCACTATTGTAGGCTGGGGCCAGCTGTCTGGGGAGCAGCCCAGCACAGAAGCTGACAAGGGCATTCGACTCAATGACCCCCGGAGGTCCCTTATAAACCAAAATATTTGGTGATTCTGTTTCTATAAAACATCCTGTACGCAGGAATATGAGATGAGGATAGGGAAAACTTCCAGCTACTATGCAAGGCAAATGATGGAGACACAACTCTGTCAGGTCTGAAAAGTGTTGGAGAGGCAATACAAAAATGCAAGTGTTCTACATAGCAGAGAAACACAAGATTTGGAGTAAAACATTGGAGAGAATACAGATAAATGAAAAAAATTTTGCTTTTAACCTAAGAAAATGCACAGTATTTTGTCAACATTTTCTTCAGCTACTGTCCTAGAGCTGGACACCATTTTTTCCATATTTTAAAAATGAAATAAAATTGAAAAGAAATTGCTTTCATGGAAAACAATGAATAGAAATACCTCAAATATTAACATATAAAATGGAAACAAACTAAAATTCTGAATGAAAATGGAAACAGAAACCTAAGAGATGAGAAATAAACCCAAAAATATTTCTAGTCATAACTAAAAAAATTGGTGAAAGATGTTTAACAAAAATTGGTCAAAGAAGTGCCCCTTTTGAGATACATGTCTTCTTTTAAAGAAAAGCTGTTTTAAAAGGGCCTGGAATGAATGATATTACATTGTTTTCTACAACAGCACAACTGAGTTCTGGAGCTTTCAGCTGGCCACACATTTTTGGCAATGCAAACCTGAAAAAAATTAGTTTAATAACATATAGATGTTATTTCTCTCAAAGACGACTTTTCAGTAAACATAAAGGCAGATATACTAATATTTTAAAAGTGGCAGCAGCATGAATTTGATGACCTTTTATCATACTGCTGTGACAAAATCTATTCTGTCATCCTGTTTTAAAAAACATTATATCGAAAGACAACGTTCCACTTCCTTTCAGATGAATAATGAAATGGTTGAGTATAACGTCTTTTTGCACTCTATCATGAAGCAGGTCCTGATTCTCCCACACCCTTCTGAACCAGGATAAATACGTAATTATACATAGTCAATATTTAAAAGTACAATATCTAATAGAGTAGAACAGATGTGACTCCTGCAGTATGTGCTCTTTACCACTAAGTGATGGTGAGAGTGGCCTGCAACAATTACAGAAGGTAAAAGCCAAATTTATACATTATTCCAGAACACTCAGTAGGCAAATTCCTTAGGAACACTTGAAACACCCTGCCTCTGTTTTCAGAAGTTCAGTCTTTTGCAGAAAATCAAGACAGGGTTTGAGACAGGTACCATAAGAGTGGCCTGGTACTAAGTGACCCTTTAATAATTGCACAGCACATTGGCCAGAGATGCTACAAGTGGATAAGAAGCAATAAAAGTAATTTCAAAAGAAAATTATTCAAATGAAAGTAGAAAGCTGAAACACTGAAAGAGTTTATAAAAGCAATAATAAAAAAACCCCAATTATCCATTGTTTATACTCCCCATTCTGCCATCATTAGACCACTCTGGTTTATATGCACTTTTTATATTTTCCAGTCTTGACAGACTGGTGGAATATGAAGTGAAGTTAAAAAACCCAGAAAAGAAGCCTTCCCAGAGATGTACCATTGTAGCTTGGATCAATACTCTTTCCATTCAAACTCTGAAAAACAAATGGTAATTAGGGTGCTGTGTTTTTAGGAAGCTCTGATGCATTAAATGCTCTTGGTTGGAAGTGTTTTGTTAGTGGCATTACATTATAAGCTTTCAATTTGGTTCCGCAGAACCAAGTTTCTGCATCTTTCAGCAACCCTCGCTTATGTAAATATCTTTGTTCTATGATTTGTTTAAGTAGTATTACTAAAACTTTTAATAATTCTTCCTCTCTGGGTAAAATGTCTGGGTACAGCTTGAGGATTTTGACACAGCTAGCAAAATGGAAAAACTGAAAACATTCAATGTTTTAGCTATTCTGAAGAATATAAGTTGCAACAGGTAAAACTGGCTGAAACAGAAAGAAAATCACAATCTAATTCAAACATCATCAACTTCCTTAGGCCCACAATATCCCAATGTTTTTTGGCTGCAATACCAGGATTTTCTCTTGTGAAGCTGCTGTTGTTTTTAAAATACCCTTTTGACTGGGTCACCAGGATATTGTTATGGTTACTGACATTTTACTTCTGAAGAGCCTCATCATGAAAAGCAGCTCTTTCTGTCATATGTGGAAGGACCACGCAGAGATGTGGAAAATCATTAAATTGCAGTGGATTGTAAACGTAAGCCCAACAAGATGTTGCTCTAGCACCTAAGGACAAAGACAACAAGGGAAACAAGTGGAATTAATCTGATCTAGGATAGGTGCTGTTGTATTTCCAGATTTACTCTGGGCATTTGAGGAATTATAAATGAACAGACACAATCATTATAAATTCTAGGACTCTTTAACTGTAAAACAGACTTAGAAAACCATCAAGAATTACATCCAGTGTCCTAGTAAACCAAGAAACAAACAAACAAACAAACAAACAAAAAACTACCTCTGGAACTGTTTGATTCACTTGCTAAAGAGGCTGTCATACTTTTCAGAAAAACTTAATTGCTACTTTAGTGATATTTATGAGGAGTACCGATGTGATGGGCTATATGCTGAGCTGAGATCAGTGGGGTACAATTTCACTGACTTGACCAGAACCATTTATGTTCAAAGACTTGAACCACTTTATTTTTTATACTTACGGAAATATCAAACATTGGGACTCTTACTATAGCAAGCCTTTCTACCAGTACATATGCCAGCTGAGGAGCATTACATAGCAGCCTATGCTACCTTAATTAAGCAAAATGCAGCACTGGGTACTGTGAGATGAGAGTAAGAATCATGATTATATAGGTCTTCATAGGGGTTGATGATGCTATGTCTTGAGAAACAAACTTTTTATAAATCTTCCTCTTTACAAAGCGAGCTGTTTAGACCATGAAATCCTAACTGTTCTCATTATCTGCGCTAGACAATTCATTACTTTGTGTTATTACCCTAACAGCTATTCAAGGCAGAAATGACACAGGTGCTTTATTCTCTGTTATTATAATCTTACTGTTTCAGTTGCCAAAATCAATCATTCATGTGTATTCTGGGTGATTGCAACTTATTGACTCAGGTAGGGATTTTGAAAATGCATTAAAGGGCTAATTGAAAATAGATTTGGATGATATGCTGCTGAGTATTTTTCACAGTTTTGAGGATGCTCTGCAAATACCTTAGAATAAAACACATTCAAATCAACCTTAAATACTCAAGCAAGATTTAAGTTTTGCCCACAGATATTAAACTGATTCATTTGAAAAAGTCAATAAATTTAAAATTTTCATAAGGAGAAAACCAAAACTTCAGCCGGAATTCACTCTGGCACTTCTTATGCAACAGATTTTCATAAAGTATACTTAAAGAACTTCAGTGCAGTGTGAATGACTACATATATCAGGCAGATTTTGGTGGCTAATGCTGAAGGCTGAACAGTGTCTTGGGAATACAATCACAGAATCATAGATTGAATCATAGAATCACAGAATAATTTGGGTAGGAAGGGACCTCACTGATCACCTAGTTCCAACCCTCCTGCCTATGTTCGTGGCCCTCCACTGGATTTTCTCCAACAGGCTCATGTCGTTCTTATGTTGGGGGTCCCAGATCTGGATGCAGCACTCGGGATGGGATCTCATAGAAAGGAGCAGAGAGGTAGAATCCCCTCCCTCAACCAGCTGGCCGTGCTGCTTTTGACACAGCCCAGGACAAGTTTGGCTTTCTGGGCTGCGAGCCCAGAATAGCTGGTACGGGGCTTCCATTCCCCACCCTCATTGGCACCTTCTGGCTTAAGAGCATGTGCTGCTTTTCACCCACCCCGCATTTTTATACATAATATGCAAACTCTGGTCCAAGTATGACACAAAATTTCTGCCTCCTGTCCAGCCACTCGGATCGGCATTCTCTCAGTTGGCAAAAGGGACTGGATAGGAAATGGACGGTACCATGCTAATCCTTGGGATTCCCTGAAAGAAAGGTTTTGACTTATGTTTGTGAATGAAATGATACATATTTCTTCCCATTGTTCATAAAACAATTTTAGGGTAACAGCACGAGCAGTGAATTTGTGAGAATTAAGGAGTGGAAAAGTCTCATCTAATAAAATACAGCTATGTACAGCAGAATACCAGAGCACAAGGAGACGCTTAGGGAAGTGAAAGAATAAATTTCATAACCACAATCACAAACATTCTGTTTCTGGTCTTGTAGAAAATGATATCTTTTCTTTCCTTCTCCCTTCAGATTCTAATCTACCAGTAGATATTATGCAAAATCTTCAAAACATGATAATATACAAAAATCATGCTAAAATTACAGCTCCAGTGAAACATAGGAATTTAAACTATATTAAACTATGTAAAATGAATCAAATGGAAGACAAATTAAAATTAATTCTTTCAGAACACTGATGCATTCATGCATTTCCTTCCTGACTGATGCTGAGAAATGTTAAATTGCAGAGTTTATTTGTTTTCACATTTAGATCTGTTTATGGCTTCACCATACATATAGTTTTTCCCAGGAAGAGAGAAATACTGCAAATACATCTTTGAAGAGTTTAAATTTTTTATTGTAAGCATATATAAAACCAGAACATATTGCTGGGTGGTGGCTCAGAGATGCCTTATTGCATGAGAGGGTTAGAATTTTGTAACCAAGGCCATAGGGGCAGAGCTCTGTTCCTTGTAGGCTCCCTGTGGGCACTGGGTTTGGTACCCAGTGATCCAGTCTCAGCAAGAGCAGGAACAAATCAAAAACAAAACCAAAATGAAATATACAATGAGATAAAGTGCAAGATCCTTAGGCAGGTAAATGCCCACCTGAAGGTCCCTCCAGAGACCAGTGCAATGCTAGACTTCCACTGCTGTACAGTGGAACAAAGATTAGTGTTTCTACAGTGTTTTTTCTTCCCCTACTGCATCCCTTGGTAATAGCTTGTAATCAACTGTTTAAACTAGGAAAGGGCTAGTTTGTACTATGATTTTACAAGAAAATAAAGCTTGTGGAGTCACATTGTGTATTTGGTGTTCCCATTAAGGGGTGGTTTTATTCTCCATTAGACACCAGAAGTTCCTCTAGTAGGGGTGCGGAAGCAGATGAAGAGAAAGAGACTTAGGAAGCTGGGCTATCTCAGTTCAATCATGCACAGAATTACTTGCTTTGTATGTGTTCATTGAGAGATGGTCTTAGCAGACAGTTTTCATTCTCAATGAGATGACTGTGATACCTATGCCTTTGAAGAACTAATTAGAATTACCTTCACAGAAAAATACCTTTTCCTGTGTCCCTGCAGAAACTGAATGACAAAGACTGCCTTTAGATCATGACGCTTGTTTTCTTCATCTCCAAACCATCCTGAAGCTGCTATATTCTCCAGAAATTATAAGCTAAAGTGAAGGAAGAGCCATCGCAGCACAAGTCAAAGCAAGATTATCTAGTCCCCTTAACTGATTTCTGACACCTCAGGGAAACAAACTGTTATGTGCAATTTAGGAGATGAGAGGCTACGTTTCTGTCAGGCTGTGTTGCCAAAATCTGTCTAGAAAGGTTGATTTCCTATGAAAGCCTGAACCTCTGGTGAGAAAATTATTCCAACTTCACGTCATATTTGTGTACTCATCTTCTTACACAGTTTGTTTATTCAATCAGTCACTAGTGTTATGCAGAGCATAGTTCATAGAAGAAGACTCATTCTTTAATCCTTTCTTATCCTCTATCATGGCCTAGGCCCTTTGGGATTTCCTCAAAATACTATTTGCCAACTGTGCTATTTGCCACCTCACAAACAATACTTCTCTTTCCTTTTGCAGTAAAAGTGTACTTAGCACAATCCTTAGAAGTAATACCTTTTTAAAATGCTTATCACTGATATACCACAGCCCTCTATTCATGCACCTTTGTTGCTGCTCATCACTGGCAGAAAGACCACACTCCAGGAGCAAACAGATATTTCACAGTGAGGCAGCAGGGAGAGATTTACTTCTTGCTAGTTTGTATGACAGTTCTCACCGCCTAACACACCATTGCTGGCCATCTGAGAGGTACCTGTATTCTTGCTTTTGCAATTCCTCTGCTTTACAAAAACTCTGCCTCCCTTGGAAATAGAGAGTTTTTAATGAAACAAACTCATTTTAGTCTGCTTAGAAACACAACTGAGCAGCCTTCTCAGCAATGCCAGGAACACTTGCCCCTTCCTGTTGCATAGCAGGTCTTAGAAACCTCAGTGAACCTTTACTCAAAAGGGTGGGAATTACTTATTTCCCCTTTCATGTATCATTCCCAGGTGGCAATTCCTTATCTGCAAGTACCAAATCTGTACAGAAGACACAGAAAGGCAAATGGGAGATCATCAATATGGGGAACGTCACACACTACCTAAAAAGAAGTAAGAAATTACATTTTCATCTTTATGATAACTGACTTGGTCCCCTGCCCATTGAAATTAAATTACATCACCTTTCTGCCTTGTTTTTCTTCTCACTTGTCTGCCATTTTGACTCAGGTGCCACTACCTTTGGTAGGGCAAAGCACTCAAACTCCACCTCCTCTGTCCCTTCTTCTCCCCCACCCCACTGTGACAGAAAGGCCACCCCAACCAGGGCCTGAGAGAGAGAAGGAATTACATTGATGTGACTCCTCCATTAATTTGCTCATTTTCCTAGCTCTGTTCAATGAAATCTGTGTGCTGATGCTTGCTACCAAACACACATTCCAAAATTATTTTTGCTACAGTTAATTTATAGCTACCAGATAAAGCATTCATTTGCTTATGGTGTAGTTTGTGGGGGATAGGGGTGGAGTGGGAGGTGTATATATAGGTATTTTTGTGGGTTTTACTTGTTTATAAATACATATAATATGTAAATGAACCATATTGTTTAATTTAGTCATTGAATTGAATTTTTCTCATTAAAAATAAGAGAGAATTGATAAGATTAAAACACAGGAAACAATTAAGAGTGGTAACAATTCAGAATAATAGCTGAGCCTTCTGCATGTCTTGAAAATACTGCCTCCAGAGAGGGCATTCCATTGCTTTCAGTTAAAATAAGTTCAAGCCCAGCAATCACTTGCACTACAAGAAGAGTGGCAGTAATATTTATTTTAAATCTTTTTTTGAAAAAAAAGACATTAAGATCTAGATTTAGATTAGTTCAAGGAGAAAAGGTGTATAAATAGCAAAAGCCAGAGGAGACATGATGAAAATAAAATACAAAACATGTCATGATTCTACTTTTCACAAGATTATACAAAAATGCTATGCTAGCCAACTAATTAACATTTCATTTTTTTCCTGAAGTGTTTTCCCACTCCGATTGTCCATTTGTTCTTTTCAAGCTATTACTTCAAACACATTCAATTATATGATTGCATTTGTAGCACATATACTAATGTAATCGGCATTAAAGGGAAAATCATGTTCAGAACAAAAGCTTTAATTAGATCTAAATATAGAATTATAGTGCCACTAGTCATTTCAAAAGGCTTTTGAATCATCAAAGGTTAATTGTCAAGATAACACTGATGTGATTAAAGGGAATAAATATGTCACATTGATTTGGCTCAGAATTAATGCACTAAGTAAATCCTAAATTACTGCACTCTCTCTAAATCAGACTACTGAAAGTAGATTCACAAAGAACTATGAAATTATCTGCTTCCATCCCAGGGATTATTGTTCTAGATAATTGGAATGCTATATGTCTGAACAAGCTGTCAATATATGAAGGTATTGCACTGATTTAGCAAAGTAACTGCTAGAATCGGAAACACCATGGGGTTTGAGCACTTTCTAAGCCATTTTGCTTATATTAATTTTTTAAAATTTAAAGAAAAATAGGAAAACAAAGAAGCATGTAAGAGATGAAAGTGAAATGAGATTAAAATAATTCATAGGAAGTGAAGAATTAGAGGCAACATCAACTTTAGCAAGTACTTCGGTGTGAAATGGCTCAGCAGGGAAGCAGTCAGTGTTTGTCTTACAAGATGGTATAGAACTTTTACCCTTATCCACCACTCTGGCAGCGGACTGAAGTTGTCCAAAGGACCATGGTTGATTTAGACCCTTAGGACTCTTAGGGGTTGAGGTGCACCTGATTCACAGCAGGAGCACAGATTCTTGTTTAATATTCATCAAAAGAGTATTGGGTTTGTACACATCCAACTGCTCTACAAGTCAAAGCAGCCAACGTGCAGCTAGAGATAATTTGAGGAATTCATTACATGGCTTTAGCTGTGTATCAAAATGTAATGTAGATGCCGCTATAGATCCACAGAATATGCTCCAGCAAATGGCAAGTAATGTCTCCTATGACCTGCTTGTCTTTACATCAGGAGAATTAGTATGGAACCATTAGAAAAACAGAGATTGAAACATAACTCTTAGATGTGAACACTAGTTCTTTTTTGTATTTGGTAGGCATGTGGAATATTCATGAAAATCAGAAGCTTTAGGGGAGAGGAGGGGATTGCGGACATGAATCCCACTGCTTCAATTAAAGATCACAATAAAACTAATACAACTTTATGATTTCCTACTTATTTTTGGACAGACATAATTCTTACTGGTTAAAAACTCAACTTATCAGAAATTTTTTTAAAAGCACAATAGATAGACTCTGTGAGAAACTGCATAATTCTTCAGGCATTGTTATCCGTGCTGAAAAGCTTTAGAGGTTACTCATTGTGCCTGTTATCAGTTTTGTCTGTCACAACAGACAAAAAATATTATTAAAAAATTTATTTATTAAAAAATAAATAAATCA
>WEKY01008169.1:0-24980 GCA_013390045.1 Picathartes gymnocephalus
GGGACACACGGCTGCAGTCACAGCCTGGCTGCCCTGGAGCAGACCCAACAGGCAGACAGGACACAGACAGGCAGGAACCCCCGTCCTCTTTGCACCCATGGGTTAGACTCTGCCTGGATGTAACCTGGGGCCTACCCTGGCCCAGCTGCAGCACCTCGTATTTGGTCTCGTTAAACCGCATGAGATTGCCATGGTTCCACTCCTCGAGCTTGCCCACATCTCTCTGGTTGGTATCCTACCCTTCAGGTGTGGCAACTGCCCCACTCTGCTTGGTAACATCAGCAAATCTGTTGAGGATGCCCTCGATTCCTTTGTCTACAGCATTAATGAAGATATTAAGAAACACTGCTCCCAGAACAGACCCTTGAGGGACACCACTGGTCACCCATGTCCATCCTGACTCTGAGCTGTTGACCTCTGGAAGCGACCATGCATGGAATTTCTTAGCCATCCAACAGTCCAGGCATCAAATCTCTCTCTCTCCAATTCAGAGACGCTGTTTTGGGGATCATGTGAAAGGCTTTACTGAAGTCCAAATAAATGACACCTGTAGCCCTTCCCTTGCCCTTTCATGTACTTGCTCCATCATAGAAGGCTACTGGGTATGTCAGGCAGGACTCACCCTTGGTTGTCCCAAATCACCTCCCTGTTCTCCATGTGCCTTAGCATAGCTTCAAGGAGGTTGTGTTCCATGATCTTCCCAGCCACAGAGGGGAGGCTGATGTGTCTGTCATTTTCAGTGCTCTTTTCTACCTTTTTTGAAGAGGGGTGTAGTGGGTTCACCTTGGCTGAATGCCAGATGCTCACTAAACTGCTCTATCACTCCCCTTCCTAGTGGGATGGGGGAGGGAAAATAAATGGAAAACAAGTAGTAAGTTGAGATAAATCTATTGACTAAGGAAAAAAACCTGAGTGTTTGTGCATGCAAAAGTAAAGGAGAAAAAACATTTATGCTCTATTTCCCATAGACAAGCAAACTTCAGGCACTTCCCGGGAAGTAAGCAATTTCTCTGTTCTCTGGTCTGCTCATTCCCTCTGGGATATTGTGTCTATTGTACCACACACCTCAACAGAGCAGAGTGATACTTTCTAAGGAGAGCTCTGTTCAGCTTAGAAACCCAGCCGTGAGTGGCCTCTAGCTGGAGCCAGAGGTTTATGTATTCCAGTCTGGTCCTGGAGGAGCAGAACAAGTGAATGGCTGCCGACGTGCTCGCCCTCTCCAGAACATCAATCTTCCTTTGTCTAGTTGGTTCCTAGTCGTGTTAAAGCACCTTGAGCAGGTGAAGAGGGAAACAACCATTTCCAAGTGTTTGGCTAGCCCAAATCACACCTACTGATGAATAAAGGATGGGAATTTCCCACAAAGTACTTGCTGAGTTTCTCTACTCCCCTCTAGCAGCGGTTTCTTTTGTATGGTGATCCTTTCTTTTCTGGGGGTGATGCAAAATGGAAGAAAACAAGCAGTGCCGGCAATCAGACTACAAGTTAGGTCACTGCAAAGAAAAGGGGTTAATCTCTCACTCCATTGCAACACACGGGTTAGATAAAAACATGCCTGTGTCGAGTGTGGAATGCTGCAACAGGTCACAAAGCAGTGCTAGCTCTCTATCCACGTGCTTTAACCATTCTTTGGCGAGTTACAGGCTGCAAGAGATGTTGGTCAAGCTGAAGGCAGATCACAGCAAGCACTGATCTGAAACCTGGCTGAACCGAGCAATAGATAAAGTCTCTTAGCCACATCCATCCCAGCCTGTGTTTGCCAGGCAGCTGAAAATGACACGTACGCAAAACATGTAGGAAATGGTGGGAAAGTCGCTCATTTCCAAACAAACTTCTAGAATCAGGCATGTTTCATGTAACAACGAATGGAAGAAGCTGGTGTGCTAGTGTTATGACCCTGTGTTGTTTCAATGTCATTTATCATACAATAGTGTTATTACAGTATTATTATCGTGTGGTTTAGATGTATTTAAAACTATTACAATATTATTTCACCACTTTTTACATTCAGGCAAGGCTTTGCCCAGCTGCCCAGGGAGGCAGAGGATGACAGAAACAGCCCATGCACGAAGGAGACTTGATTTGCTGAAGTCCCTTTGGCTTCCCCCGCCCCCGTCATCCTGCCTCAGCCCCTCGACTTGATGGCAGGACGAATGTGGTGAGGGACACAGCCCAGATGCTGGCAGCTGTGAGCTGACTCAAGCCATAGAGATGAGCCTTGCACGTTGGCTAGCACTCGTGCTGGCAGCTGAGCCACTGGCAGCATGCCACCTACCCTGCCGCGGCGGGCTCCAGGGGAAAGGAGCGCCGCAGCAAGGTCCCGGGAGAAGCGGCCTTGCGGGAGGCGCTCTCGCTTTCGGAGGCCGCTGGGTCCTTTCCCTCGCCGGGCACTGAATGATCCGGACGAAACGAAAAGAAGAGAAGGGGTCTCCTGTTTGGGGTTCCGCAGGGAGCTTGTTTATTCTTCCAGCGAAGAGGTCCACTGACACGTAACTCCCAAAGAAGCCCCGAAATGCTCCGAGTACCAGACAGGGTCCAGATTTTATAGGGAAAGCAGGGGGTGGAAAAAAGTAACGAAAGCCAATGGTTTGAGGGGCCAGGGAATTGACAGGGAAGACAACAAATGGTATACAATAAATCTGCATGCTGGGCTTTCACCACAAGCGAATGGGGTTGCCTCAGAAGTACTCTTCTGGTGCCTGTATGAGGCATGCGAAGAACAGCAGGTTTTGATCTTGGCTTTTAAACTTGAGCCTCAACCCCATTTCTCCAGGGGACAGTTGAAGGCTCTCGCGCAAGGGGATTATCGCCTGCAACGCTCCCATACTACAGAACCCTGTCAGGGTCAAGCTGCAGTGGGGAAGGGGAGTCGACAGCTGTCCCAGCTCCTGAGTACACAGTGAGAAAAGAGAAACGGCGTTACCCATAAACCCCTTGAAATGACACATGGTAACAGAGGAGAAGTGCAAACGAACAATTTTGTGACTGATCTAGGCAGCACCGACAGTGGACCTTTCAAACATGGCAAATGCTACAGATTTTCCTGGCGGTAAAAAAGCTCCAAANTCATCTCAGGGGTCTACCAAGCCAGGTGAGGGTTTATTCCTGCTCTTGCCTGTGCTGAGACCAAACAGCCTTGGGGTGCCCAGAGCTTTTAGCAGGAGAGCTGGTGCAAGTCACCCCAAGGCACGCAGCCTTCCCCTCCAAGGCTCCTGAGATACCCGGGCAGACAGCTGTAGCCTAAGCTGCATTGCACCAGCACCTTGTTGAGCGTGTCTGTCCTCTGGCATCCTTCAGGGTGGCGGCCAGTGTAAATCGGAGCTGCTTTCACAGGGAATTCAGGCTTTGCCCAAACTGGGGCCTTGCTGAAGGCAAAGGCCAAGGAAGGGCTCTCACTTGTGCTGCCAGTGCCATGGAAGGCCCCAGAGCAAGAGGACATTTCTTGGGTACAGGCATCCCCTCTTCACAGTGTGGCCTTGCACGATACCAAAATCCACAAGGACATCCTGGCACATTCCAGAACTGACTTGCACTCCAAACTGTTGCATTTTCTACAAGGAAAATTCTGATTTTTCCTTCTGCTTGGAAGGGGATGGATTCCCTTGCTTGATGTATTTGGCACAAACGTTCTCCTCACATGCAAACACTTCTGAAACTCTCACACCTGAAACTCTCCCGCCCACTGACAACTCCTTTTGTCCCACTGGATCATGGGAACTACAGTGCAAAAGTACCACCTTTCTCTCGTCTGCCAGGAGCTGGTTTCACAGCCCAAACCCCCTTTCCATCATTACTGCAAAAATCAGGCATTTCCCACATAACTGAATTGTATTCCCATCCAAATTTTGCTGTGGGATGCTTCAGGACACGTAGTCTTCCAAAGTGTCCTGCCCCTAGGAAGAGAGTTGGACTCTGTGAGGTGGTTGTGGAAGGTCAGTTGAGGAAATACTGTCAAATGATCTTAAGCTCCTTTAAAAAGGAAATGTGTGATGTTCAGCAGCATTTTCTGGTTTAGAGCCAAATAACCAAAGTGCAACTAAATGGGACTCTCCCTAACAGAAATGTGAAATATTTTAGCAAAAGAATTATGAGGTTTTGAGTATTATGTCTTCCAGGGAGAACTCCTTTCATGGCATATCCCTTCCTCAATTCCAGTTAGTTTTGATTTTTTTCTCCCTTCTCCCCACTGCTGTGCCATGATGGCAACACAGCTGCTCTCTTGGGATGGAAATTGCTTTGTAGCAGCAGTGTTCCTGGTGAAATGCTTCCCTGAGGGTGGAAGGACCTTTGCACTACTGCAGTGGTCCAGAGCATCAGCACCTGAATTTAGCATTCTACTCTGACTGTGGCCTTTGTAAAAAATCTCACTCCTGAGTACTTGAGGCTTATCCTCAGCCAGCCTGAGCCGGTGGCTTCTGAGGGTGGCTGCCCAGCTCTGCCAGTTGGCAATTTGCTCCTCTGAGCCTACATGTTTCTCCATGTCTCAGAGGCACGAGTGTTTCTAGACACACTCCAAAAGCAGCTGTGAGCTGGACACAGAGCCTACAGTATTCACCACTAAGCAAACACTGAGTGCAGGGCTGTAAGGCACTTAACTTTCAGTCAGACAGACATTAGGTTTATGAAATCTGGTCTGTAAAAACACTAGTGGTTTTCTAACAAAATGTAATGTTCATTGCCCAAGACTGCACACTCTAAATCAGGATCTCTGCAGACCCAGTCCCAGCTTTCCCATTGCCTCCACATGCAGTGGGTTTGACTGAACAAATGCAGCACTTTTCCCCAGAGTGAGATAGCAGCTCCCCTCCTCCTTTCAGCTAAATTCCCACTGCCAAACAGATTTTCAGCCCCTTCCTTTGGCCCAAAGCATCCACATGCATTTGTGTTTTGTGACTTTGAAAAGAAGGTAAAAGGACTTATTTCATTAACAGCCAACAGACATTTCAAAGCAAAAATGTAGTTGAGAAATTAATCATTCTGTACTTCCAAAGTGAGATTTATTATGACTCCTAAAAAAAGTTTAAAATTAACCAAGAGCTAAATGCATGAATCGCTATTTAAAACAAAGTCAGAATTTCAATGGAAGGCATGTGTATTGATAAAATTAAATGCAAGGACATCTAATTTTCTTCATTTAAGATAATATTAAAGTAATGTGTTGGCCCTTAGAATCTCAATGGCTTAGGGAAAGTGCTTCCCTTTAACAGAAAAGGTTTTGTTTGAGAATACTTTCCCAGATTATTGAAAAGGGTTTTTTTCCCACTTGGTGATTTTTTTGGTTTTGTTTTTTATTTTTTTCCTTGGTGTGTGTGGAGGAGTTGTCTAAAAACCAAATTAACTTCCTCTGAGAAAATGCCTACTTTCTGTGTTTACCAGGGCAAAGAAGGCCATTGTCTGGGGAAAATGGCTCTGATGGGAATTTAAATTCAGGGGCAGGGCATTAACATTTGCTGAGCTGTATAACAAGTGGGAAAGAGTTTCACCCAAGGGATTATATTCACAGATTCTTGGTAGATTTTTTCCTATAGTTCTTCCAAGTACACAATTTGCCAAAAATTGGCAGGAAAATGTGGCCAGCTCCAGGTGCAGCTTCAAGAGTGTGGAGTGTGTTTTTTAGTAACCATCACTGCCAGTTGCCGCTTTGGGAGCTGGTTCCCAGAAGCTCCTGGGAAGAGGGTGAGATGCACTCTGCTTGCTCCTGTGATCACAGGCTGTGAGCAGACAGAACCCATTTCACAGGTAGGAGGGTGACTAGAGGAGCTCCCTTAATAACCCTGCCATGTTTTCTCAGCCCATTTTCTTGCTTGTATGCCTGGCTGAGCAAGGATGCTGCTTTCCCAGTTGTGGCCATGCATTCTGCATTGGCTTCAGACCCCTTAAGCTCCTTCTAAGTTATTCTCACTGTGTTATAACTCTGTTTCCACTGATGAGTACATTCTGTGTTTTCCTCAAACTGTATAGAACCAAAAATCCCAGTAGGCAGAACAGCCTTGCCTTTTTCTGAATTATTTTTATGCAAGATATGCTTCGCCCTGAGGGCTGGAAAGACTCTGCTTCCCCTAATTAACACTTGTCTAATGCACTAAAGTGTCTTGGAATACTTTTATTTTCTGTCTGCCTTGGCTTTAATTTCAAACGCACAAAATCTCTGACTACAAGTAAATGACAGCTTTGCACTGCAGGGATAAAGCAGCTGGACAAAAATGCTGCAGCGATATGAAAGGGAAATTCAAACATCAACATCAAGTCCTTAGACACCTTTGAAAGAGTTTCCTGTTTTGCCAATCCTTTAGGGTCAGGTGGTGAGTTCATGCAGAGCTTGCTCAGAGCTCAGAGCTTACTGAAACGAGCAGGCCAGTGGCACCTCACTGCTGCAGACAACCAGCTGAATTTACAGCAGAAACCCACCCCAAAACAGGCTTCTTGCTTCGAATCTCTTGCCAAAATTGGGCAAGAGCTTCAATCACCTCAGCTTCCAGAAGATGGGGCTGTCCTTCCTCTCAGTATCATCCTACCTGGTGGTATACTCACTCATTCTCAATCATCGTGCTCAGCAAAAAACTTAGAATCACATTATTTTTAGGTTGGAAAAGACGTCTGAAATCATTGAGTCCAAAAGTTACCCCAGCACCATTAAGCCCACAACTAGACCATGTCCCAAAATGTCACACCCATACACCTTTTTAACACCTCCAGGGACAGTGACTCGATCACTGCCCTGAACAGCCTGTTTCAATGCCTGACTACCCTTTCAGTGAAGAAATTTCACCTAATACCCAATCTAAACCTCCTATTATACTTGAGGCCATTTCCTCTGATACTCGTTACCTGGGAGAAGATACTCACCCCACCTGGCTCCACCCTCCTGCTAGGAAGTTGTGGAGAGTGAGAAGGTCCCCCTTGAGCTCCTTTTCTTCAGGCTGAATCCCCCTAGCTCCCTCAGCTGCTCCTCATCAGACTTGTTCTCCAGACCCTTCCCCAGCTCCATTGCCCTTCCCTGGACATGCTCCAGCCCCTTAATATCTTTCTTGCCGTGAGAGGTTCAGAACTGAGCACAAGATTTGGGGGGTACTTTGGTGCAGAGATTGTTTGCACGTGACTGTCCTTCCCTAGCCCACAAATCACTGTGGCATGTTTGCATGTGTTGCTGCTCTGGAGCTGGGCTGAGCAAAGATGGTGGTGTCAGCCCAAAGAGAGATTAAATGATTGTGGAGGAATTTCTTTATCACCATCCTGTGTAAATAGAGATTAGAGACAGAACATTTTCCTTACAGCTGTGCTTCTGCAAACAGGAGGGAATACAGGGCCAGGCAGTATTACAGAGCCAGCTTCAAGTGTGTTGTTGCAAATCCAAGAGGACGCGGACTCACTGTAGTATCCAGGTAAAGTGAGAGTGGCAGTGCCACTGCGTGTAGTGCATTCCTCCATTGGCAGGGCCTTGGGGAACAGCAAAGCACTGAGTTCACATTGCCAGGTTGGTGTTAGTCCCAGCTGAGCCTCAGTGACCTGCTCCTTGAAGGGAGGTCACTGTGTTTGTCCTCCAGGGGAAGGTCTCTGTAGGCAGTGGAGTTGCAGGATCCCTGAGGAGGTCCCTGTAACCCTTCTATCTCTGGCAGTGTTCCAGGCCAGGCTGGATGGGCCTTTGAGCCTCCTGGTCTAAGAGAAAGTGTCCCTGCTCATGGCAGGGGAGTTTGAACAAAATGTTCTTGAAGGTCCTTTCGGTCCCTTCCAACCCAAACAATTCTATGATTCTATGACATACAGATGAGAGATCAAGCAGGAGCTCAAGTTGGAAGTCCAGTATTTGAAGGGTCAGTTGTGATTGCTTCCACAGATAAATTGCTTTCCTTTGGGGTGCGTGGCTAATTCTGTGCACCAAGCCCTGAATTCTGATCAGAAGAGGTGAGCTGGGTGTGATATGGGAGAGTATATAATGTAGCTTTCCATGCTTCAGTTGCTGCCTCCTTCCTTGCAAGCTGGCCTTGGAAAGCATACAGAGCAGAGTAAAAATAAAGTAGTATTCATCACTGGTAATGAAGTGCTCCTACTCCAAAAGAGAGAGGAATAACATTTTTCACAGTTTGAGGTGCAGGCATTCACCAGAGCAGGTCCTGCTGTGTGCTTGGATGGCACCCAGCCCATGTCTCATTGTTGTTTACTCTGTAAATATTGATTTCCCAATGGGAACAACTGTTGTACAGTACAGTCAGAGTTAAACAACAGCTCTGAAAAAAAAAAAAGCCAGCCACACGCATGCCTCACTTCTGCAGCATTCCTGAGAAAAGGCTGTATTTTTATCATCTGCAAAACCAGCTACATCTGCTATGCTGAGCTATAACTGGAATCTCGACTCCCTCATTATGACCTCTGTCAGAGAAGCGAGCCAGCTTCTCTGGGGTATAATTTAAATTCTACCCAGTTCCATGGCTTTCCTGAGAAAAAGATAACACCCTGGTGCATGAAATCGGATGAGAGACTAGCACGGCTCAGCTGCTGCAAGAGGACATGCTGTATGCACAACTTTATCTTTCCTAAAAGTCCTTCCAGGCCACAGGTGTCGGTTGCTGCTATGGATGAACCTTATTGAAAACCATCTCCCACATTTTAGCCTCCTCCTGCACACGGCAGCTTTGAAGTATGGAGCTTTCTCCCTGCACCTGCCTCCAGTGGCCTTGGCTTTGCTGCTCTCTTGGGTGCTGAGCAAACACTGCCCCTGTGCAGCACTGCAGCCACCCAGGCAAAGTGGGATCTCCTGCAGCACTCCCAGCTGCCTGCAGGCCTCTCAGAAATGCCTGGATTCCTCCCTTGCATCTGCCAGAGCTCTTGTGTTGCAGAGCTGTTCCCAGAACACCTCACAGGCCAGGGCTGGATGCCCTTGCTGTCACAGTTATCTGAGGTTTTGCTCAGCTGGTCTGAAAAGCTTCAAAACCCCCAAGAGGAGGGCAAGGCTCCAAGCTGGACGTAAGCCCAAGTCCTCTGCATGCTGAATGAGGGATGCCTCACTCCACAGGGGAAAACTGCAGCAACTCTCCAAGGGTCCTTTCTTACTACAAATCGTGGGAAGTTGTTCTCCTGCCAAGGTGTCTTAAAATCAAATATGAAGATAACATACTACTTTGGTGGCATTTTCTTTTTAGGAAGATAATTTCTGCTCCCTCTGACTTCAAAGAAGAATTCCTGAAAACAGGGAAATAATGCCAACACCATCTTTGCTGGTCCAATGAGGACTCTCTAGGAGAAATGTTTCTCAGTTTTGTTGCATCTGTTAACAGGATTCAATTAAGCTGCCAGAAATTATAAGCATTTAGAGGGACATCAGCCATCACTCCTCACTACCAGACAAAATCTTTGTCATGTCAGCAGTCATAAATCTTTGTGATTGTACTTGGGAAGTGTTAGACGCTGTAACTCATCACTGGGGCCTGTTCAGCTTCCCTCAGGGCACTGTTTTACCTGGTCTGCCAAGGTAAATGCCTTGTGTTGTTGGTACACAAGAAGGGAGTATTTGGGTGGTGTAGAAATTATGTCTGTTTGCACTGAAAAAGAAAAAAAAAAGGTTAAAAAAAGGTTCCTTCTAAAACAGATTTAAGATTGCAAGAGGTAATTAAAAAAAAAAAATCAAACTTTCAAATCAAACTTTGGTCAAAAATCAAACTTTCCATTCCTGGAGAAAAGTCAGGCTTTTTAAACACTTGGCTTGAGATCACATCAGGGCAAAAAAAAAAGGAAAATATTCCTATTTTTCACAGGACAGTATTTGTTGCAAAGTTCTGGGACATTTAAGCCTTCCATCCCTGCTCAGTTTGCAGCATGCAGGCTGATCACTGCCGTGCTGCTCCCAAGGGGCTTTGGAGCCTGTTTTTCACCCAGGCTTAGGCTATATCTCTTATATTCCACCCAGGACAGCATCATAAGTGATGGTAGATAAATAGAGACCAAAGGGGCATCTCTCTGCCCAGAATGCCTGGGATTTAAGAGCAGAGGCAATAGTGGATGGAGAGGGACAAAGAGAAAAATAAGAATACAGGAGAGTCTGCTCCCCATGAGGTACAGCCTCAAAGCCTTGGGTGCCAATTCCAGCTTCGATCTCTGCAACCATCACCAGGCAGGACTCAAAGAGGGTGATGAGGTATAAATGGGAAGAGTAAAAGGCAGCACAGGAGGAAATACAAAGGTGGTGGGATTGAAAGTGGAGCAAGATGGTTATGACTGACCAAATCCATGCTTGGCTAGGACACCATCTACCATGGAGAGGAAGCTGTGGAGAGGCAGAAGACAGCTGCAGAGAGATAAGATGGGTGGGTAAAGTGGTGGGGTGGGAAACATCATCTCTCCATTCCACTTTTGAGAAATTTGTGCTCATGATGAGGATGACACAGGCTCAGGTGGTGCCTTTGCTGCATGGATGGGTTGGCAAACAGATGCTGAGAGGAGGGGAGACAGTGGCTTGGGCCAAGATGGGAAGCCTCACCAAGAGCTCTCTGGTGTGGTGAGCCTCAGGTTTCCTCAGCATCCTCCTGGTGGGACTTGTCCACCACCTCTTGAGTTTCCCAAATTGCCAGGCACTTTTCAAACTTCTGTCAGGAGAGGCCAAGCTATGACCCACTCACAGGTGCTTTTTTTTCACTTTAGTCTCCTAAGGGGCTGGTTGCAAATTGCTTCCTGAAATCAGGCTCCTTCCTTGCACACTGGCAGGCCAAAACAGCCCCCTGAGCAGATGGAGGCTCTGGAAAATGTTGTTTCACGCTTGGCTCTTTCAGCGCCCTGCACCAGGCACAGGAGGCAGTTCGGTCCTTGTGCTTCATTTCAACACCACCAATATTGACCTTTTCTTTCCTTAATGAGAAGGGATTCGGGGAGGTAGGAGGGACAGGAAAGGAGGTTTGTTCTTTGCTCCTGCTTTGTGAGCTGAGCAGAGGAAAGAGACACTCAGGGTTCACTTGGGGGACTTTTCACCTTGACATTGCTTGAAAATAGAAGAGCTGGGCAGGAGGGTTTTACTGCTTTCTGCACTCTGGGAAGGGGTTTTGCCACAAGGCAGAGGAGAGGCCACGTTGAAAATCAGCTGCTCTTTGGGGTTTTTTACCTCCTCAGTCTGCAGATCAAATAATGGGTGCTCAGCAGTGGCAGTTTCAGAGTCCACTGATCAGGGTAGAAAGAACTTGGTCCCTGTGAACCGAAATGCCAGCCCCTACCTACACTGCTCATGTCCAAAGGTCTCATTTGGGTCATTAGGAAGGGGATGTTTTTCTAAATTTCTGTTCCTGGGGTCAGGCAATTGTGATAGAAGTTTTAATTTTTGCAGAAGGGTTGTTTCTGCTGCTACATGTGGGGGGAAAAAAGCCACGTCATGTCCTGAAAGCACAAAATCTCAATAAAAAGAGACAGCTTCTCTTACTTAAAAATAAATAAATACAAATCTAATGATTTTGGGAACCTTAATTTACAATTTATGAAGTCTGATATTAACAGCGCTGCACATCCATGAGACTTGAACAGCAATAAGTGATTTCCCTGGCTTCATTCAGTACCAAAAAAAGTAACAAGACCTTAAAAAAAAAAAAAAAATTCAATTACTCTTTGGCCTCCTGCTCACATAAGTTCAATCTAAGGAGGAATTCCCAGTGAGAATTTCTAAAGGAATTCCCAGTGAGGCAGGTAGGAAAACCAAAGCACACATCCAGCCCTGAGCCAGTGATTTGCAGCCTGTCTCACCAGTTGTGTGTGCCACAGGCAGTGCAGGATCAGGCTCTCAGCAGGTTCTGGCCCCTGCCTCGTGGCAGCCAGTGGCTCTGGTGCCATCCTTCCATCCTGCTCCTAATGGAAGTGATAACTCAGGCTTAATTAAGGAGCACACCTTCCTCAGTGTCATCTGTGCTTTACCACAGCTGGTGATGCACCAGCCTCCAGGCTCAACCAATAGTCTCCATTCTCTTATTTTGTAAACAGAATATAAAAAATAACTTGCTTGGAAATCACCAACAGATTAACAACCTCCAGCTGTAACTCTGATGACTAATTTGGCCTGATCTAACTCAACTGTGCCAAAGTTCTCATTTGTATATTTTGACGTTTTCCTACAGGTTCTCCACAAGGAGGATGGAGAGGAGATGGGTTTTTAGATGGAGCTGAGGTTTGTTTGAAGTTTGTTTTGAAACTGTGCACTCAGTGGGGTGCAAAGATTGTGCAGATCGTGTTAGGGTAACCTGCTGCAGACCTGTCTGGAAGGAGAAGTGGAAAGGGCTGATCTAGAAATCGGAGAGACATTTTTGCAAAGCTGGAGGCCTGCTTTTGAAAAGCACTGAATTCAGTTACATACTCACAAAAAGAAGTCTCCAAGTTAAATACTTTTAATATCTAAGTCAGTTCCAACCTGCTTTCAGCATGGAGGCATGTATAAGCTTTTGTATCAGAAAAAAAAGCAGGATAAAAAAATTGAAATGCAGATCTGTATTTCTCACGGCCTTCAGATTCTTTGTTTCTCTTCCAGGCTGATTTGCTGTGTTACTGTGGATTTATTCAAACTAAGAGGGTCAGCACTTCAGGAAGAACAGATAGATAAGCCAAAAACGCCCAATCCAATGCCATCCATTTTCAGCATTAATTCTGAGCAGCTTGCAGGTTGGGCATGGGTGAGTAGATCCTGGTTGAAGTTAAAAGCAGCTAATTCACCGTGTGAGCTCAGGGTACCTTTCGCCAACGCTCCCCTCTGCATCACAAAAAGCTGTAATATTCAGGAAAATATGCCCTCTGCCTTTCCCATGGCTGAGTTCATATCTAAGATGAAGTTGTAAAGATACTTTTTGACCATGCAGAGTGTGTCTCTTTGCAGGAAGGGAGAGAGGAGGCTGAGGAACAGCCCAGACACATGAACAAAGGGAACAATAGGAACTATTCTGCAGGCAGAGGCTGCTGCATTCTTGAACACATTCACAAGGATAAAGGAGATCAAATAAGAGCTTCCAAAGCTGCATGATGATAAGAGAAAAATATTACAGTGCTATTCTACAGGCTGGACTGTGCAGTGATTATACAGCAGTTTGTCCAACACAGCTCCCCAGGGCCAAAATGCAATCAGTAACCCTTCCCTTAGAATCCTGGCTTCTCTGCAGAGCCACAAGAGCATCTGATAATTCCCTGGCAGCCCCAGTAGTGGCCGGCCTTGTGCAAAGACGTGGTAGAGTTGAATGTCCGGTTTGTGCGCTTTTCACACACAGCCAGGCTGGCTTGGAGGCACAGCACCACCCCGGATGTCCACATCCCTCCTCTGACACTGATCCACTCTTTGGGCTTGGCCAAGTCATCTAGGTGCAGTCCAAGTCCCAGGAGCTGCAGGAGGCGTAAAGGGAACCAGGACGTTGTGCTGCGGCACAGCCTTCCTGAACATCTACACCCAGAGCAGGTATGTCCCAAAGGAGAGGGATGGGTGTGGGAGAGAGGTGGAGCAGATGGAGCTGGGCTGGGCACTGGCAGTGGCTGTTGGGTAGTAGAGCCCAAGGTGGGATGTAGGTGGGTGTACCACAGGTGGGGAGAGGGGTGGAGACTCCCCTTCTGTGGTTCAAAAGAAGGGACAAATTCATCCCTTTGTTGCTGACTAGAGCTGCAGCTAGAGGCAATGCCAGGGCAGTACACTGCTAGCAGCTCCAGAAAGCTGGAGCTGGGATTTTGAAGAGGAACACACAAGCAAATATTATCCAGAGCTTCTTCCAGACAGCTCTGGTCAATATGGAGTACAAACAGCAAGCAAACGAGCACTTTGTGCTGTAGCTCCATGAGTGCTTTGTGCCTGTGCTCTGGGGCTGGCAGGCTGCCTCTGGGCTGGGCCGGGAATGGAGAGGTGAGTCTCCCAGATCCCCTGTTTCTCTGCCAGGGTGTTTCCAAGCAGCTACAAATTGCACCACTTCTGACGCAGGACATCTGTAACTGCGCTGCCTGCCCCGCTCTCTGTCACTGACTCTGAACTTGAGTGTTTATACCAAACCCCAGAGACGTGGCTGCGCTGTGAGAGGCTTGAAAGATAGATGATGTTAAACATCTCTTAAAGGAGTCCTGGATGTGGAGATGGTTTCTGAGCACATCTAAAGGAGCCCCTTCACCTCTGCTTCCCGCCAGCAGAATCACTCAGGGCATCTGTGTTATAAACAGATGGATGGTAGCCCAATAAAAACAATGGCAGCTTTTATATACAGCCACCAGTTCAAGACCTTCCAGGAGAGACTGTTTCAAATAGCAAAGAAATACACATCGAAGCTGGCCCCCAGCATCTGCCAGGTTTCTTGGGGAGCCACAGCATCTGTGTGGTGGGTAGGACACAAGCAATCCCTCCCAGAGTGGGAATCCTTCTTGCAGGAGTGAACTGGGGAGAGCAGGGCCATTTGGGGCTATCAAGAATACACATGTTCGGCTCTGCTTTTGCACCTACTGAACTCAGGTGGGTGGCAGGACATTCCTGGAGCACCCTCCCTAGGGAGTGTGCCAGGTGTCATGCGGGGCAGTGCTCAGCTCTGGAAGCAGTGGGTACTAAGAGCTGATAAGGGAGAATGTGAGACAAAAAAAACCCCCAGCATCACGTGGGTCCCTTTAATCCAGACTAGGAGGTGTGCTAATAGGATGGGCAGCAGCTCTGGTTGCAAAGAGAGTCAGAAAGAGATGGAGAAAGTCGAATACCCTGCACCAGAAAAGGTCCCTTGCATCCCAGGGAGGAGCTGGTTGTCTGGAGGGTTGGGCTGTCAGCTCCTGTTTTCCATGACGAGGTCATTAAGGACAGGGCAAAGGTGAATGGATACTCAGCTGCTCTCATCCCCCACAGTCATCCTCTGCAGCAACACCAAGTCAGAGGAAAATCTGGACTTGGTAACATCACCAGCACAGTGCAGGACCTCCCGGGCAGCCCTTCCCAGGGCCAGCTCCTTGTACCCAGCACTGGTTCTCTGGGCTACCACCGCTTTGCACTGGCCCATGTGCTGTTTTGGCTGATGAGCAAGGCCAAAGCCAAGAGCCCATGCATTTATCATTAAATCACTCTAATTCCTTTTTCAGGAGAGAGGGAGGGAGAATGCAGTCTTGTTCCAGCCGAAAGAGGGTTGCTGCCAGCCTGTGCTGGGGCAGGATGGATGGCTGGAAGAGGGAAGGTCATGGGAGCTCAAGAAAAAGTCCCTGGTGAGCCACGCCATGAGTGTCAGCTGTCCCTGGGCCAGGAGCAGCCCTGGCAGAGGCACCACAGCAGGTAATGGGACACAACAGTCCATTGCCTGAAATGCTAGAAAATGACCTTTCCACACTATTACCATCTGGTGGGGCACCCATAACACCTATAGCTTCCTTGAGCCACAAAGACCTCACTGGCAAGGGCACTTTTGGCCTGGGATAGCTCCTTCTACACAGGATCTTTGCTCCTGTAAAAAGCACAGCATAAAATGTCTGATGAACTGGTGTTACTGTTTCAGTGAAAGCTTTGAGTGTTCTTGACTCTGTGTAAATAAATAATGTAGAAACAATAATACAGAGCTAATAAAGCTATTATCTGGGAATATTGCAGCCTAATCTCCAGCTCAATGGAGATAATGAGTGTTGAATCATGCCTGGAGCATCCTAAGTAAGCGGCAGGGGTTTTGATAAAGGACAGGAGCACATTTTTGGTCTCAGTCTGTTGCTTACCTATAGATTTCTGGAGTGATCTGTGTGGGTCCCTAAGCTGGCTATGGGTACACATTCCTCCAGGGGGCAGAGCTTGCTCAGCCTCCCATCGCCTTCATCCTGGGCTGGCCCAGGGGACTGGCTGGGTGGCCACAGCAGTGTGACCAAGCAAGTGGCACACGCGCCTGGAGCAGGATGGGGATGCCATCCCCAACGACAATGCCATGTCCCTGCAGTCTCTGCTAGACCTGCATGGTGGCTGTGTGTCACCAAAGGGGATCAGCCTTCCCCAGATAACTGATTCCCATGAGGAAGGGACTCCATCTGTATCCCACGGCTGTGGGGGCTGCAACTGCAGTTTAGGAAGGACACTGGCCTTGGCTGTTCAGTCTCAGTGAAACACCTCTCTCTCCCTGGGGCTCCTGTGATGGTACAGGGAGGGTGAACCCGTGGCCTAAGCAAATTCCTGCTTGCAAAATCCTTTACCCTCGCAGAAAGTCAGGCACAGTGCAAAGGGTTTGCAGGGGCTGGACTCGGTGGTGCTTTGGAGCTTACATTGTCACTGGCAAGGAGCAGGATGGGGCAGGAATGGGCTGCTAAATGCACAGCTTTACAGCAAGCAGCCATCCCAAAATAAAACAAAACACCCCCGGACAAGTTGAGGATACACAAAGGAACTGACAGCCTCTGAATCTGGCTTCACATCAAGGAGTCGTAACTTGAAAGCTTTATTTAGACTACTAAGAAAAACAGCTGCAGAAGAGTACTGATGATGTGCTTTAAAGGGAGATGTCTGCAAGGAGAGAAGTGCTGGACTCCCGCTGGAAGTGGAGTACCTAGCTCCTTCAAAAATCCCAGCATTAGGCTGGAGAGCACTGCAGAAGGGCAGGATTTGTATTACCTGAAGAAAATAAAAATACTTCTGGAAAAACAAACAAAAAAAACCCACCCCCAAAAAACCAAAAAAACCCACACAACAATTTAAAAAGAATAAAAACCTACCTGGAAGAGCGCTTAGGGGAGTCGTGAACAAGGGACAGGAGTCAGGGAGGGGATGCAGTGCTTGGCAAGCTTTTGGTTTGCGTCTCCCCCACACCAGGTCGATCGAGCTTCCCGGGGCTGGGTGGTGACAACGCTGGCGAGGGCAGCCCGTGCACGTGGACCTGTGCAATGCTAGAGGAAAATATTTGCGAGTGACAAACAGAGCGAGCTTGTTACGGTACCCAGCAGGGCTCTATCGCTGAATCCCTTTCTGCACAGCCGTAACAAGCGGGGAGGGGGAGATAACTCCAAGGCGAGATTCCTGTGAGCTCATAAATCTCCGCGAGCTGGGTCCCAGGACTGATGAAATCACCGGGAAGCCCACTTGGCCTGGTTTCCGCAGCCCTGCCCGCCCTGCCTCCACTAGCGACGGTATCATCGGCAGAAAAATGGAGCCAAACTGTTGGGAGAGGGGTGGCTTTTTCCGAGCAACAGGGAAGCTGTTACAGCCCAAGGCTTTCTGAGGATGAAATGATTTAAGCACCTCTCCGGCATCCTGCTGATCTTTTGGAGGCGGGGAGCCTGATAGCTGAGACTCCTCGGGATGATAATTGTAGTGTATTTGTAGAATCAAAGGTTTCCCCTTGGAGAGGGGCCAGCAAGCTTTGGGAAGAAGAATGGATCCAATACAAAGGGGTTTTTTAAAAGCCCATTAAGTCGCCTAGGGGCTGAGCTCAGATTCCCACCGCCTCGGCAGTCAGGGCTGAGGGAGCAAGGTTTCGTTCCCATCGGCTTAGCCCAAGTGGGAAAGTTCTTCTTCCCCATTCCTCCCTTTCCCAGGTCTCCACAGGGAGGGGGATGGCCCTGGGGTCTGGGTGCAGGCCCTGAGGTGAGCCCTGGAGGGAGCTGGGGGCTGCCATCCCTCTCCTGCACCCCAGCAGCCCAGCCAGCTGCGAGGAGGCTGAGGTCAGGCTCTGGGGCCTCCCGGGATCCCCATGGCTGGGAGCTGCAGGACACCTGTGAGACTTAGCGTGTGTTTGAGCCCTGTGCTTACCATCTGCGCTGCCCCTTATACATAAACGAGCACCTGGGAGATGTTGAGACACTCCCAAGATCTGATCTCACCCCCATCTTGCCGTTGGTCCAAACAGGGAGAGCCATGAAGAGAGCAGGTTTGCTGCAGGGGCTCGGGGCTCTGCCTCAAGGCAAGTCCGTGTCCCAAATAAAATATCTGGAGGAACTGAGGTGTTGCAGATACTGTGGAAAAGGCTGAGCTGTGCGTGCCCATCCCCTTCCAGTGACACTGCCTTGGGGGATGCTTGGGGCAATCCTCAACATCCTGGCCCCCCGGGCTGGCTCTGTCCTGTGCCTGAGTCACCATCCCACTCCTTGCACAACTGCTCGACTCCCCTGATGTGTCCTGAAACTTAAACAGCCTGAGAGTCCCATCAGCATCTCTCTCCTTAAGGGTTTCTGGAGGCAACAGACATCCCTAGGAGTCAGCTCTTACTCATGCCGCCCCCATGGAAAATTTAAGAATGGGGTTGATAATCCAGCTGTGACTAAGCAGGTTGCAACTGGGGAGGTCCCTGTTGCTGTTGTTGTGACCATGATTTCTCTCTCTGCCAGTTTGGCAACACCCTTTTGTCACCAGCAATCCGGGGCTGTGAGGGCATGTTCAGGCTTCCAGCCACCGCGGGGGCAGTGATACAGGGAGGCTGCTGTTACTGGCACATCTCCTAACGACCCCAGCTGCTCATCCCTGCACTCCCAGGGGCTCCTCCTGGCCTCTCCCAAGGCTGCAACCTGAGTCTGAGACCTCTGAGCACCACCAGCTGCGGGCAGCTTTTAGATACTGAGGACATCCTGCAGGATATCAGCCAGAGCCTTGTGCGTGGACCTAAAATTACTGCAAGGCAGATGGAGGAGGAGAGGTTTGTGTGCTTGGGCAGAGAAAAGCCTGAGCAGAGGAAAGAGAAGACCTATCCTGCTGAGTCCAACCCCATGCCCAACCAGGAAAACTTTCCAGTAGGGCTATTGCTGTGGGTACAGCCTGGATGTGACAGAGGTGGCTGCAATACCTCTCCATCACAAACACTCCCAGCACTGTGGCTCTGACAGCTGATGGAGCCATAGCTGCAGGGAGACCCTGGGGTGGAGCAACAGCTGGGCACCATGGAAAAGGGAACACGAGCCTGCGGAAGTCCTCGCAGCAGAGAAACTGCAACTGCAGAGTAACCAGAAGTCCTCCAGGGAAAACCTGTAAGAAAATATAGCCAGTCAAGAGAGATGATGTCATGGTGCTGATGTCACCCCAGGAGTGCCCAGGGGTGGAGCAGGGAGGCTGGAGCAGTACTGTGCTCACTCCATCCATGTAGGATGTGATCTCTTGGCAGGGGTGCAACAGGACTCTGCTGCTCTGCTGACTGCAACATCGTTGTTCAAGTCCTGTATCAGATCTGTCCTGAATTCTGCTGATTAGAAAGAAATGCAGCACCAGGACCTGTAAAAGCCACACTGATGCTCTGAAAGATACCAGGAGTGTGTATGTCCAGTTACACAGCTGTCAGGGATGGGAGAAATGTTCCTGCCTGTGCTGGTCGCTGAGTCTTCACATTCCAGCCCTTGTGCTGGGAGGAACAAAACCTCTTAGCTCTGCAGTTACTGGAGACAGGAGGCACAAACTTTAAGTCATCTGGAGTCAGGCGCTGTAAAAATTTCATGATGCAGGACAAATCAGGGGGACCAAAACAGTGAGCAAGATGGAGATAGTTTTGTGATTTATTGTGCTCAGCCAGGACTTGGGCTATCTGTGAGCTATTCCAGGCCAGCCACAGACTCCAAGAGTGACCTTGGCTGAGTGCCTTTGGACAAATTCTGCCAAGACTTGGCTTAGGCACCTTGCAAAAGTAAGATTGGTACCTAGAATATTGAATCATGTCAAAAATCATGAGGATTAAGATATTCCAAATGCAAGTAGGCCTTTGATGAGGGCTCCTAATTCCTTTGGATAAGCTTCTTTCCTTAATGGATGGCAGCATTGGGCTGGGACCCACCTGGTGACCTGGGGGTTAACTGTTTTATGCTCCAGTAAGAGGCTGGAGGCTCATCACAAGCATAAGGTGTCTTGGCACTTCCTCATTCTATCTCTGCTACAGGTCTGGAGCAAAGGATGCTTCACTGTAAAACAACAGCCTCACTTGTCTCCCTGGCTGTTGTAGCTATGTGAGTTTGCAGCCTACTCCCCCAAGCAATGGAGGCAGATCTGGCCAGGCCATTTCCACCTCCCTGTTTCCCCTTCCTGCAAAGCCTTAATCTGAGGTTTTAAATGGGATTTAAGTGACGCTCTGGCTTTTTGCTGGCCCCTCTGCAAAGGCAATAAATTCAACCCCTGCTAGATTGTGAACAAATAAAAGCAGCTCTCCCTGTAGGCAATGTCTGCACACATCCCTGTTAAACCCTTCTCTGACAGCCCCAGCAACAGCTGGTAGAAATCTGCAGCAGTCTCTGGCTTTGAGAGAGAGGCACTGATTTACACCCTTCTCCCCTCCTTCACTCCTGTTCCTTCTGCCTCACCTCTTCCCTGGATGCTCCCCCTCATCTCACCTCCTTCCCTGCTCTCATAAATAACCATGGATGTGAGGAAGAAAACAGGGCACTGAACTTTTATCCATTGAGAATTTGTGCTGTCTACCTTGAAATGCTTCTTTTTGTTGTTGTTTGTTTGGTGTCTTCTATAGCAATTCAGTGCAAGAAAAGTCATCTCTAGGAATAGGGAGGAGATAAAAGACCTGGGCAAAGTAACAGATCCCTAATCAGGAATGGTTTGTTTTCTTGCAGTGTTGGGGAGTCTAGGGGGGAAGAGACAGAGCCCTAAACCCACCCTGAACAAAACATTTCCCCCCAGATTCAGCCTCTGAGGCTGGCACAAGGCTGTGGGTGAAGCCTGGCACTGGCAGGAGGCTCCAGGAAGCAGCCTTGGCTTCGTGAGCCATCAGGAGCTGAATGTCAGGAGCCTGCCCAAGACACACCAGGTGCCAGCAAGATGATCCAAACCAGGGCATGGCCACACGTGCAGCATCTCACAGGAGGCAGCTGGGAGGGATGGGTGGTGAGGGAAGCACGAGGGGCTTCTGGCAGCTGCAGGGAGCAGTGGAGAGGGGAGGAACTTACAAGTGCTTTGTATTTCTCTGCCACTCATCTGAGTCATCTGTTTCCCACAGGGCATGGTGTTCTTTCAGGTGAAGCCTGTGCTCTCCCAGCATCTCCCAGCAGAGTGGGTTTAGACAGGGCAGGGCTGGAGCAAGACCTTGCTATAGCTGTTTGCAATAAGTCTCACAATCTGCTCTCCAATTATTTCTCACATTTTTTATTTCTTAGAAAGACTGGCTGGGTGAGGCCCTGAGCGACCTGGTCTAGTGGAAGGTGTCCTTGCCCATGACAGGCGCTGGAACTAGATTATCTTTAAGATCCCTTCCAAGCCAAACCATTCTATGATTCTGTAATATGATTCCATGATTTTACCCTTCTCCGAACACACTGGAAAAGAATGTGGTTGCTTGGGCTTGATATCCCCACCTCCACCAAGGTACAACTCCCTGGTACACCATAAAGCACTTATGTGCATGTGATTAAATGCCACTGAAGCGGATGGGAATTTGCTTACAAGCAAATTACAAATTCCTTACAAGCTTAAGGACTTTGCAGAATCAGGGCCTAAATCCACTGAGTCTTTGCTAACGCTCCCAGCCGGCTGAGTCCTGCCTTGGGAATGCATTTATTTTCCCTTTCGAGGCTATGCAATGTTCTGTCGAAGCTTTGCTTCCCCCTGCCAGCTGCAGGGAGCTGATGTGAATCCTGGGGTGAGATTGGGCTCGGCGCTGTTGGAGATAATGCTGGCTTAGGGTGTGGTTTGTTTTCACACAGAACATCTCAGCCCAGATACAGAACCACTAAAGGTCCTCTATGTACTCTAAAAACCTCATATCAAAGAGCAAAAAGCATAATGCTGTCTCCTACCTTTGAGCCAAAAGCAGCACTGATTGCTGTGATGGAAACCTTCCCATAAGCTCCAATGGGTTGGGATGGTGGTAGGGGCTCAGATGGTGGTTTAGTTCTTTTGATGCAAGTCTTTGGTTTAGACTGGAACAACAATTAAACAAAAGCTGTGGCTTGTTTTTCTGCTGAGCAGGTCATCTGTGCAGCATGAAAGACTATAACCTCAAGAAGAGAGGGCTTTTTTCCTCCAAAATCAATTTAATTTAATTTTTGTGAGGGGATGGGTTCCATATTCCATTACTGTCAGCTGAATCAAGAGTGTCCTTTTAAGTTTCACTGGAACAGACACATAAAAACTCTCCCCCAGGGACAAGACAATATTGATCTGACATGGATCGGTCTCAGAGAACATGTATTAGGGTCTAGTGAGCAGCTAACAATGAATACTACCAAGTATATTCTTACAGATTTAGAACAAGAAACCCATTTTCTTTCCCTCAGCTCTGAGAAAGTCCTGGTTTAGTTTTTCATCCAATGAGCAAACCCTGCCAACCCCCTCCTGTTCCAAGGCATTACAGGGATTATTTTCCAGGCAGGCTTGGTACCCATGCTCTCCCCTCCTCAGGGCCGGATGCTCATCAGTCTCACACGATGACTATTGCATGTGTCCTACTTATCCAGAGAGGCTCTGGGCAGCTGGTTATTGGGTTTTCCTGTCTGAATACAGGAGCTTAATTTAATAGGCGGCTGTTGGAAAAACAAGCAGGAAAGCAACACAATGGGGCTTGATAAGCAGCGTCCAAACAAGCTCCGAGGAGGCAATTACAAGAAAATGGCTGAGCCTTTTTTTTTCGATGAGGAAGATGCCATTCCAGATGCCAACCATTAAGCAGATACTTACCCAGGCTGGGAGCTTCCAGATCAAACCACCAGTACATGGTTAATGGGAGTCCTTGAGGAGGAGAAGAGTGGGAAGGGGGGTCCTGGGAAGCCATTTTATGGAGGAAAAAAAAAGATGAATGGAAGAGCGAAAGAAAAGCTGTGCTGGGTCAGAGGCAGGGACCATCCTGCCCAGCATCCTCTCATAGCCAATGGTTTAAGATAAGCCAAGGGTATGAGAAGTGTTCAGGGATATTTTCCCATAAACTCTCCAAGCCCGCAGCAGGCTGCATGTAGCTCCAGGACTTCCTGAGCCCGAGGCTTGTATAGAAATACTGGATTGAATAGTCCTGGCCTAAACATTTACCTCAATGAAAAATGCTCCATATCTTTGATCCCTAGTTCTTTGGTGAGAACAGAGACCAGAGCTGCTCACAGTATTCAAGAGGAGAGCAAACCAGGAATTTGTACAGCAGTTTTTCCTCTTACCTCATTAACTCCTATCCGTCTATTTGCTTTCTTGACTGCTGCTCAGCAGTTGATGCTTTCATCAAATTCCTTGTTACAACCTGGGATCCTTTTCCTGAGAGGTTGCAGTCAGTTCAGAGCCTGGTGCCATGTGCACGATGTTAGGAGTGCTCCCTCTGAGGCTCATCACTTACATTTGTCTCCAGAGAATTTCATCTGTCATTTTGTCACTGAGTGTCCCAAGGTCCCACTGAGGTTTGGTGCCATTGGCCTTTCCAAGCAGCTCAGTGTCACCAGAAACCCTCACCACGTCCCCACCCACCCCCACTGCTACATCACTGATGAAGAGGTTGAGCACAGACCCCTGCTCAGATCTCCATGAAACTCCCCATCACACAGCTCCAGTGCAGACGGACCACGCCAGTCTGGCCTCTGTGGTTTCTGTCTATAAACCACTGAGGTTTTTTTCATGGCTCCTTACTCCCCTCAATATGTTTTGATGAAGGATTTTGTCAGAGCCTTTAGGAAATCAATATCTCTTATATCCATTAGATCTCTGTTTTTCCACCGCATATTTGGCTCCGTCAAGGACTGTGGTAGATTTTGTGAGTTATATTTCTCTTGCCAAAACCTGTGCCCTGGTACAGATGTTTATCCTCTTGTCCCACCAGTTTCACAACACCATCATTGGATTTGCTGCTCCTGATAACCTGCCCTTGACACCTTTACTCCCAAAACTGCCTTTCTGTGATGGTTGCCTCCCATTGCTTCAACATCCGACTGGAAAGAAATCAAGCAAGGCAGGCTGGAGACCAGGATGGCTCCTCAAACTGAGGAGTGAGAAGGAAATGCACAGCCAGGGAAGCAGGGACAGGTGACCTAGGAAGAGTACAGAGATATGATTTTGATGTTTAGGGATGGGGTCAGGAAAGCTAAGGCACAGATGGAAAAGGCCAACAAGAGCATGGTCTAGTGGAAGGTGTTCCTACCCATGGCAGGGACATTGGAACGAGATAATTTTGAAGGTTCCTTCCAACGCAAGCGCTTCTGTGATTCTGTAATTTTACTCCATGTTTTGGTATCAACTCCTCTAAGGATGCTTTTTCTTTACTTTCCCAACACTAGCTTTCCCTTTGTCTCTGTATCAATTTTTGTGCAGACTCCACGTGAAACACAATCACAGTAAATCTCTTCCTGCCTTTCAGACCTTCCCATATAGTTGTTGCCAAGAAAGAAAAAAAAATTATACAAGATGTAAATAGCTTGACCTCTTATCCAGGAAAAAAAAAAAAAGTTTACTTAAGGTAGAATGTTCCATGCTATTAATTTGATCTGAGTTTTGATTTGCACCAAGAGCACTAACTGCTCCTTCTGCCATCTCATGCAGAGAGGTTATTCCCATGCATGTGGGAATCCAACCGTGTATCCAATTGCTGCTCTGATTCACGTGAAATGGGAACCCCTGGAAAATTGATTTCTTAAATCCAAGCGGAGAAAGCCGCATCTTGGAAGGCCTCTGCCAGGCAGCTGCGACACAGATCCCGCGTGTCCGTGTCACCCATGTCGCCAGCCGGTTGAAACTTTATCTCCGCCGCTCGGCGGGAGCGGGACCCTCCCTCCGGCCCTCCGCCTCTGCAGCACGGGCACTGCCGGGGTCCGCAGCGCTCCCGGTGCGGTGTCCCGGGTGCTGTACCCCCGGGTGCGGTGCCCTTGGTGCGGTACCCCTAGTGCGGTACCCCCGGTGCCGAACACGCTTTGCAGCATCCCTGGTACGGTACTCCTACAGCGGTACCCCGGGTGCGATAGCCTCGGTGCGGCACCCCCGGTAATACCCGCGGTAGTACCCCTGGTGCGGTAGTCCCGGTGCGGTAATACCCCGGTAGTACCCCGGTACGACACCCCCGGTGGCGGAGCCCCCGCCCCGCGCGTCACTACAAGTCCCGGCGGCGGGCGGGCGGTGACGCCAGCGCGCCGGGCGGGGCGGGCGCGGCCCATTGTGGGCAGGGGCCGGGCGGGCT
>WEKY01008169.1:34589-53181 GCA_013390045.1 Picathartes gymnocephalus
TACAGCCAAGGTCGGAAGTGAATTCAGCTCTCCAGGGTTTCAGTCCTGTGCTTTTTAATCACGAGGTTCCCCATCCTTTCTACTCTTGTCACTTGAGGCATGATGTCTCCTTGGCCGCGTAAGCTTTTCTCCTGCTTCTGCCTGCTCACAGAAACAATAGCTGCTGGAAATGCTCTTCAAGAACCCGGAATGGCTGGGGACTGCCTGTGGAAAATGCAGATTTAATCTGTGTTAGGTCTTTTTGTTGTTATTTTGTTTACCGCTTGGTTATCCTTTCCTTCAAAGAAAAGCAAAACCCTTGTTCTTGCAGAATTCACCACTCGTGATGTGTTCCTCGCTGGAAGTAACACGCTCAAAATCCTGCATTCCTTTGTGCATCTTTGCTTTATATTCTTTTTCTTTGTGGGTGGGAGCTTAGGGAGTATAATGGACAGATTAGCAACTGTATTTGTGGAGTAACCCATCTTTGTGCGGGTCTGGCTGGAAACCAATTAAGCTTGTCTTGATCTCTAAATGAGATTTTTGTCGAACGCCTCACCCAACCGCCTTCTGCATCCATTAATAGCAGGGTGGGATGAAAATAGCTGAAGGAGTGAAGATCGCGTGTTGGATAAACAGAGAGGCGTTGGCTGCGGGGAGGTTCCCGGGATGCGTGCGAACTGCTGCCTCTTTGTGTGGTTGTTTCGTAGCTCTGGTTCTGGAAACCTGGGATTAGGAGTGTTTGACTGCAAGTGTGCAATCCCCTGCGGTAGCAGGCGTGGGGTCGGAGGAAAAGCTGCTGGATAAAGAGGGAACTTCCCGTGGACTTCATTACTGTGCTGGCCCCCACTCCTGTGACATCCCTGGGGCGAGAGCAGGGTGTGTTTGGGAGCTCCTGGTGACTCTCAGCTGCGGGTCCCCCTGAGTGCCTTGGCCTGGGTGTATCTGTCTGGTCTTAGGTTGCTTTTTAGCCTGGAAAAACCCCGTGGCTTTCCAGGGGGACACACGACATCGCCAGGCTGGGGGTGTTTGCTGCTGCTGTGATGAAAACCAGTCCGGGAACGGCGCTTCAGTGCGGCGTTTCTGAAGAGAACTGATTAAGGAAAGATGCCTTTAATAAGCTGTGCCTTCGGGGAACCCTTCTATCTCTGTCCCAGACTGTTTCTGCATCAAGATAAGGTTGCAGAGCAGCTGGATTTGTGCTCTGCTTTGGGAAGTGTAGGAGGGGGAAGGGCACTAGGATTTCTTCTAGGGTGCGAACATTCAATACGATCACTTTTATTTGTAAAGTAGCTACAGATAAGCCGAGCACGGGTGATACCTTCTTCCCTTCGTGCCTGGCCTTGCTGTTATGGACAGATGATGGCGAGAGTGATCTCAGGGCAAGGAGGAAAGGAAAACTCTGGGTGAACTTGCAGGGTGTAGCTGCTGCAGATGGGCTGTAACATGCAGCAGACCACCCTTGTCCCTGACTTGGTCCTCTCCTAGGGATGAACAAACCAGCTTTTCCCTGCATGCCTAGCATTTTGCTCTCCATCTCCTCACTCCTTAAATTCCAAAAGCTCTTGGGTTATTCGTGGAAGTGCTGCTTTTTTTCTTCTCCCAGTGTAAAAGTGTCCAATAAGAGATGTGGGTCTAAAGACATGGAATGTTGTGCTGAAGCCCATGTGCCACATCAAGGAGGTCAAGGTCTTGTGGACCTCGACATCATGGCATGGCCAAACCCAGTTATTTCCTGTGCTGAGGAAATTTGAGTCAACTTGGGAGTCCTGAATCCGTGAAGACCTGGATGCAGATGAGGCAAGTGCTTTCCAGGATTTCATGACAACTGCAAAAGCCTCAGAAAAATCCAAAACTGGGATGACTGGGAGATTGTTTTGATGCTTGGGTGGGAGTTATGGAGAGAGGGGCTGGAACAACCTCCAGGGCTGGTGCTGTTTTGTTTTTTAGGGATGCCCTTTACTGAAAAGCTGGTGAGTTTTGATGCCAGTGAGACAGAAAAATACCTGGTGGCAGGGTGTCACCTGGACTTCATCCTGCTGTCGTGGGGCTGAGGCGGCTCGGTGCAGTGATCTGATGTGGCGTGGCAGCTGTGCCCCGTGGAGATACCATCTCCTGGGAGGAAAATGTAAAAATAACCACCTCTTTGGCTGCGTCTTTGAGTTGCGTGAGACTGCAGCAAAGGAGGTGGGGGATGAAATGATATCCATGGAAATCAGGCAGGAGAAATGAGCCTTTTCCTGGGAGGCACATCTGAAGGAAAGGTCCTGAAGACCGTGAGGGAAATACCCTTGCCGTCCTGTACTGTGCTGGGGTGCAGGGGACACGCTGGAGCTGGCCTCTGGGGTGGTTTCAGAGGGTCCCCCATTGTCCCCTGTCATCCTCTTCCTCACTGAAGGAGATGCAGCCCCGTATGGGTTCCTGCACCTCATCCCATGCTATGGCTCCAGGGTCTAGACAGGTGACACAAACCCTTGCGAGAAACTGTGTCCTGCCCAAGGCTTTGGGAACCTGTTGGACCCATTCTTCCACCTCTTTGCTTCTCAGAGCTTTTATGGAGCAGGTCATTTCCTCCGTGGGGGACCACTAAACTGTGGAGCTAGGGATAAATCCGTGGG
Organism: Picathartes gymnocephalus; assembly: GCA_013390045.1. Classification (NCBI taxonomy): domain Eukaryota; kingdom Metazoa; phylum Chordata; class Aves; order Passeriformes; family Picathartidae; genus Picathartes; species Picathartes gymnocephalus. The sequence goes on from WEKY01008169.1 coordinate 37,187, forward strand.
AGCTGCAGTGGATGGCAGACGGGAGCTCCTGGCATAAGCAGGCTCAGCTAATTTAATCTGCAGTGGACATGATCTCCTTTGTCTTCCAGTTGAGCTAAATACACCCTTTGGGTTGTGGTTATGGAGACTAACTCCCTTTTTGATTGTTGAAAACACAGTAATGTGGGATGCAGCCTCAAGAAGAGCAGGATTGGCTGCTGAGACTCTCTCCTGCTTACCTCTATCTGGACCAGGGCCAGGGTGTGGGATGCTCGATGGACAGCTCTGTGGAGGGCTCCAGCTCCAGGGTTTTGTGTGATGCAGGCTTTGGAAGCATGAGGAATTCCAGCCTAGCCATAAGCTTTCCATTGTCTGGTAGGTTTTAAAGTTTAGTGGCTGAGCTGCACCTGCCTGGGCATGGCTGGTGGCTTCAGGACAGAGAAAAGAGCTTCCTCCATCTTTGCATAATTCCCAGAAGCAGCAGTTCAGTATTTCTGGATGCAAAGGAAAATAAAAAGCTGTCAGTCAGCTTGAGCAGCAACTGGAAGAAGTTTTAGTCTTGGAAGGCAAATGGGAAATTAAATGTCAGTGGTGAAATTTAGGGTGTTAATCCAAAGGTGCCACTCGGGAAATTAAATGTCAGTGGTGAAATTTAGGGTGTTAATCCAAAGGTGCCACTCGGGAATTATGTGCCTGGGATTAAGATCAGGAAGCTGAGTGTTGGGAGCTGCCTGTTTGCACCCTGTTCTGTCTGCGTGAGTGCTCTGCCAGAGCTGCTGGGTGGGTCTTTGGTTGCTTTTTCTCCTGAGGTTTGTCTTATGTGACAGCATCTCAGGTTCTTCAGTGTTTGGCCTCACAAGGGTCCTTAAAAGACCAGAAAATCACAACAGGTAAAAGGTGCTGCTGCATCTTCCCTGCTGTGCTGGCCTCAAAGCCAAGAGTAACTTTATCTTTTCAGCCCTCACTGTTTCCGGCTTCAGAAGAGCCAGGAAAGAAGTTCATCAGGAGAGCTTTAGTGAAATGTGGCTTCAGGGTCTCTAATATTAGCAACTTCTGAGTGAAATACCCGATGTCAGGCGTGCAAGTGCCTTGTGCAGGTATTTGCTGGAGGTTGGCAAACCTCTGTTTCCCCATTTGCTGCCCTTCAGTGTGTAACCAGCTTATCTCTGAGCAGCTGGATTTAACCCTCTTATCCACCTCTGTGCCAGCCCTTCACACTCTCCTGCTCTTCTGTCCCAGGATGCTGGGAAAAGCCTGGATGACTTCCCTGGGAAATGGGTGTTTGGTCTCCTTGGGATTGTTACTTCTGTTATTTAAAAAGAAACAAAACAAAAAATGCACCAGTAAACCCCTGGATTGGGATAATTAAGCCGGTTGAAGTGTTTAAGTAAATGAGTTTCCCTTTAATTAAAAAAGAAAAAAAATGTCTCATCATGGTTCCTAAAATAATGAGTCACTGACCTGCTTTATCCCTGATTTGGCTTACCCATGGAGAGGGGAGGTAAATTATCATAGTAGCATAGAATGAGCTGAGCTGGAAGGGACACTTTAGGATCATTGAGTCCAACTCCAGCCCTGCACAGGACTTCCCAAGAACCCCACCCTGTGCCTGAGAGTGTTGTCCAAATGTTCCTTGAACTCTGGCAGGTTTGGTGCTGGGACCACTGCCCTGGGGAGCCTGTTCCAATGTCCATCCACCCTCTAGGGGAAGAACTTTTTTCTAATATTCGGCCTAAACCTCCCCTGACAACTTAATACCATTTCCTCAGGTTCTATCACAGGTCACCAGAGAGAAGAGATTGGTGCCTGCCCCAAATCTTAGATAAAAGTAGGGGAAATGAGCTTCACCCTTGAAAGATCAGCTCCTCGTCCTCTGTGGCAATGCCTGAGTTTGTTAGTTCAGGGAAGCAGAGAATTGCTCTCCAGGGGCAGGGCAGTTTGTCCTTCCTTCTCTGGTGTCTCTGGAGCAGAGCAGCACTCCACCGTGGGGCCGATTTTTCAGCTCAGAAAGGTGAGATCTCACCTCCTTGCCCTTTCATGGTCCATAAGCCAGGAGGGTGCTGGGGAGCCAGGAGCTGTTCACTGGGGCTGGGAGGAGGCAAGGGACCACATCACACCGGAGATGGGGAAAGCCATTAGCATTTTATTCTGCAAAGCCAATGCCCCTGGGAAGGGCAACCCCTCAGTGGTGGTGAAGTGGATAGATGTGACGAGACACGTTTATTTATCAAAACACTGCTCGGTGGCCAGGGAAATGGGGTGTGTTTCGGGGAAGGGGCGAGGTGGCGTGGCAGGGCGGAGGTGACGGATCAGCGGGGAGCACAAACACAGCTGTGTGTGCCCATGTGCCCTGGAACTGCTCGCTGCTGGGGCTCCCTGCCTCAGACTGCTGCCAGAGATGCTGTACTCGTTATTAATCTGCTGAGATAATTGTAGTTTAAATGTTTCCAGCGGGGGAGTTCACAGGAGGCGGAGGCATTCCTAGAAGCCCTCGGTGGGTACCATCCCCGAGGCGTCCAGCAATGTGACTCAGCGTCTTGGCTGGTGGTGTTTTAAAGTGGGCCTCGGCTTGGTGCTGATTTTCAAAGCTGGGAGGTGATCTGAAGGCAGTGATTTGGAGCTGTGGAGTAGCATTTGGAGCTGTGGTTAGCAAAAGAGGCAGTTTGGGAGCGGGGCTGCTGCTGAAGCCGTGGTGGAAGGGCAGTGCCTGGCCCTGGTTTGACTGATGAGTGTGCAGGGAAGTGCTGCACGTGCATAAAAGCTGGGGAAATGTTTTGTGCTGGGGAATGGGAATGCTCCTCTTGCCTTTTCATCAAGAAGCTATAAAATGGCATCCAGCAGCTCTTCAGCCCAGCAAACAGCCCATGCCTGGAAGCCAAAGCCAGGTGCATGCTATGCTGAACAAGGCACGGGGACATCTGGATATTTATTTATATCTGAGCTGCATTTAGCTACTGGAACAAACACTTGCAGAAAGTGGCCTTAGCCTTGGCTCAGCATCCTGCATGCAGTCCACAGCTAGCCCTGAAGGGAGTTTGAGCTTGATGAAAGCCCATAAAGCCATCACCAGCAAGAGAAGCAGATAAGATTAACAAACTGCAGCGTTTGGGAGCCCCATACTCCAGGAGAAATCATTTTCAGAGCAAACACTTCTAGTGTAGCTTCACAGGGCTGGAGGAGAACAGTGCAGAAGAGATCCTAGTGGACCTGTGCCACATCTCAGCAGGGAGACAGTCCCACCTCCCTGTTCTACAGTGAGGAGACCCTGGAGGGGTGTCTGGGGCAGTGTTTGGGAAGCTGCTGGGGGCAGCAGCCTCTGTGTCCCATCCCACCTGGCAGCTGCAGCCCTATGTCAGCCAGCAAGCAGGTGTGGATAGAGTTTCTGCAGATGTGAAACGGATGTCATGCAATGTTTTTGCAAAAATCATCTGTTGGCTCTGCCTGCTGTGGGGCAGAGATGTGGGGACCAGGTGAGATGTGACACAGATCTGCACTGGCCTTTGTGTTGCCCTCTGCCAGCCCCCCCGAATCCTGTAAGAAATGTCTGCTCTGAAAAAGTGATTTCTTCTGGAATGTGGGACTGAAACGATAGCAGTGCAACCTCTCACTGCCGAGGAGAGGCCTCGTTTTGTCTTGTCCCGTTGATCTGAATGAAGTAATTTATAAGGACGTTTTCCATGAATCAATAAATCCGTGCTTGCTGCTGTGCCTGGGAGGTTTAATTTGCTCTAGATACTGCACAGAGTAGCTCTGTCCTGAATTGCACTGCAAAGTTCTGCGCTTTGGGAGAGGATGAGGATACAGCTGGATCCTCTGGGAACATGCTGGTGATGCCGGATCCCTGTTAATTGTGCACCTCGTGGTGTGGGCTAAAGAGTTCAGAGAGGGTGTAAGAGCAATCGTTTCCCTGTGTGTGGAGTTTGAGGGCTTAGTCCGTTGTGCCAAGCATTTCCTCATGTTACAGATATTGGGGAAATTGAAGCCAAAAAAAAAAAAAAAGAAAAGGGAGGGGTGGGAGCATTGGCCTTTGAAGGAGACCACAGTGCAGAAATGTGTGTTACAGGTAGGTTTTCCTTCCACATCTTGGAGTGATGCTTCCTCTCAAGGGGAATTAAAGTTCTTGTTGCTCTGCGCCACCTCCCCTTCCAAAAGCTGCTTTTATGAGCCCTTTGGAAGCAATGCACATGTGTTTACAAAGCCTGCCACCGGATCTGCCTGGAAAAAGAGGGTTCAGAAATACAGCTCTGCTACACATACAGAAGTCAGCAGTAATGCCAAACTCCCCAGTCCTGAGCTTGTTTCCTGTGCTTTGTCTGAGCACTGTGGTCTGGTGAGGCTGGAACTGTGGTCATGGATGGATGATGGGACCTTGCTTTCTGCTGGGAGTTTGGGGTTGTTCCTCACTTGATCCTGTGCACAGCGCGTGTTTCGAAGGCCTCTGACCTGGTGGGGCACGGACTGGGTCAGCTGTTCCCATAAGCACCTCTCCATCGTGTTCTACCTCCCTGGCTGAGCCCCCAGGGACCCCTCTGCTTCTCCTCCAGAGCAGCCCCAAGACCATTTGACATCTCTTGGAGGTCAGAGCTCAAGCTGGAGAATCCAGAAATGTTCCCAGAGCCAAAACACGCCAGGGCAAGAGGGTGTGTGCCTGGTCTCTGCTTCTCATTTCCTTCGTTGCTGTGAGAGCAGTGGAGCTGCACATGGGGTTTCAGCGGGGTGTCCCCTCTTTTGTTCCTATATATTAGAAAAGTCTGCGCATGTGTTTGTATTTAAAAACAATATGTATATATTTCAACATGGCTGTTTGTGAGCTGTGCCCCTCAGGACTGGTCGGGTTGGACGAAGGAGGGATGTAGCTCACAGCTGCCTAGCTGTTGCACTGGCAGCTGTGTGATGGTCCTGCTGGTCCAGCCATTCTGCACTTGGAAATGACAGGTGTTGGCAGGGAGCCACCCCAAACCTGCTCAGACCCAGCTAGGAAGGCTTTGAAGCGAGCAGGCTTTGGGGTAAGTCTGGCAGCCCTGGTGGAGAGGCTCCGCTGCTGTTGTTTGTATCACAGCCTGGGCAGGCCTTTCCATGCCCTTTTTCCCACGTGCTTGCTGGTGTGTTGGAATGAAACAGATGCAGCTTCTGGTGGCAGGGCTGGATGTTGGGCTTGTTGCCCATGCTCTGGGACAGCAAATGCAAGGTCAAATAATGGCTGTGCCAACGGCGAAGTGGAACAGCCGTATGAAGTTGTCATTTTAAATAACTGCCGTAATGGTTTCTCCTCCCTTTCTTCCACCCCTTCCCCATGTTCTTCCCTGTCACCGTGTCCTTCCCCACCCACAACCTGGGGGCTGCCTGGATCTCTTCAGGATTTATGTTAAAAGGGAAATGTTATGTACGTAATTAAACCATCGTATTGCTGGATGGAAATGGGATTTGGTGCTTACCGCTGTGCCTCTTTCTCATGCGTGAGGGTGAACTGATTGATTACTGAGGTTTGAGATTAAATATTCCCCTGAGCTCTGCTGGCATTCAGTGTGGTAGGGGGAGGGCAGAGGGAAGGGGTGGAGGGAAATTATGGTTTTCCTCCAAGGCAAGGAGAGTAGGGGAATGTCTGCTGAGCACATCCCCTTGCCTTGCTTTGCAACATCGGCTGTAACAGAGGCTCCTGGCACTGGTGTCTTGGACCACAATAAAGCAGGTGCCTTACTCTATATCCGCGATGGTGGATGAGCTGCTGGTGGGCTTTGCAAGTCCCTCTCTCTGCTGCATTGAGCCTCCTCTTGCATCCTGCCCAGTCCCTGTGACTCAGCTGCATCCCCACCTGCCCACGTCTCATTCCTGCCTCAGATCCCTCCCAGCCTATCAGATGGGTAGACCTGCTGTCCCTGCCTTTCTCCCTAGGACCACACCTTATTTATTTATTTTCCTTAATTTCTTTTAATCCAAAAACCGCTCTGTGTTTGGTTTCGGTGGGAAGGGAGGAAAAACCCCCACATGGTGGGTTGCAGACGCCGCCTTCGCCCGCTTCCCTTGAAGTCAAATTTTAGCTGAAGGCGACGACGGGATCCCTCCAGGGCATGGCAGAGATTTCCTATCAGCTGCCTAGAGCTTAAGAAACACAAACAAAAACAACATAGAAGCACTCAGGTTTGTTTGGGTGAATTCTTTCAAAAATAGGGCGTGACTTACTTTTTTTTTTTTACGAGCAGCCCCTGTGCACGCCGGCTTTGTTCTGCTGCAGTCGGGTATTTCAGGTCTTCCAAGATTTAGTCAGAATAATTAGTTACTGTCTGTTTGTACCTTCTGTTTCTGTTGCAGGGTTACCAAAGGGCGTATTTATCTTCCAGAGGGCTGCCTAAGTGTCACTTAATCACTACAGCATCTGATTTCCTCCAAGTTATCTGTCATGTGGCTTATGTAAGTAAATAAATAAATAGATAAATAAATGAAAGCAGGGAGGGTGGGGATGACATTGGTGGATTCTGCTTGTTGGGGGGGGTTCTGCAGATTTTTTCTGATTGTCACGGGTTTAATTGTGAGTTGCCTGTGGTTCCCAGCCCGTCATGCGGTGATCAGAGGACTGAGTGTTTGGATTGGCACCGAACGACCCAGCCAGTTTAATGAGGCTGCTCTCAGCCAAGCCTTCACCCCGCTAAACTGCCAAGAGCTGTGTTGCTCCCTGTCATTTCAGGAGCAGGGGCAAAAAAATGGCCTCACAGGAATGAAAGGCTTTTGCTTTCACTCGTACGGTTATGGCTTTGACTCCTTAACCCAGTGGTATCCCTTATAAAAATCACAGCTCTATCTGGAAATAAGTTAGCACTGTAAGTTTGGCAGGATTGGGAATTAGCTGTATTTGCATGTTTGGTTTGGGAAGGGGGACTGTTAAGGCACACATTTCCCACCTCTAACACAGGAGATGAGAAAGACCCAGGGAGTCACTGCAGAGAAGGGTGGGATGGCTGGGAAGCCTCGCAGGGAGAGCAGCGAGGTGCTGAACCCAGCCCTGGCTCGTGCCTGGTGCCTGAGTGAATAGTGTGATGTTTTCCCTTCAGTGTTTGTCACCAAGAGCAGATGAGCAGCCCTGTTCTGATGGCAGTGTGGGGCTGGACAATTTGCTTTTTTCCCCCTTGGTTTCTCTCTCTTCCTGAGCTGGGGTGGTTGGGGTTGGGTTCCGAGGTGCTGGCTTGTCAGCTGCCTGTGCTGCCTCATTTATCATGTCCAATGTGCAAACCCTGGGTGTGAGGGTTCAGAGTGCATGCTGCTTCCTCATGGGTTTAGATCCTTTTAAATCCAGAAGCGGCCTTTGCCATCAGTTTCTCTGCTTTCCTGTGTGAGAGGGACCATAAATCTTTCCGGTGGGATTCGCTGTTTCTGCTCCGGTGTGTGTGGAGGTGGGAAAAGTCCGATTTGATGGAAATACTCTTAAGAAAGCCTGTCAGCCTGATTTTTTCCTGGATGTTTGCCCAGCTGGAAAGCTGGTGGCAGTTCAGGCAACACCTCTCGAAGCGCTGGGAATGTGTGATGTGCAGCACAGCCATTGCTCCTGCCCGGCATGGTCCCTCCAGCCACAGTGAGCGATGCTGGAGGGGGTGGCAGGTCTGCAATCCCCATCCTGCTGGTGTGTGCCTGCCTGCTTCACTCAGCCTTTCACAGCTCTGCTTGGTTTGGGCAGAGGGAGAGGTGGGGAGGAGGAGCAGAGCTGCTGGGAGTTGAGGAGGGTGAAAGCACAGAGGGGAAGAGAGATGACAGTGGTGGAGATGGATGCTGGGAGGAAAAGGAGATGATGTGGCTTATTTGCCTGGTGCTTTAGAATTTGCTTAGTTAAATTAAGTGTTCACTAGGGAGCCTCATTTGGCTTTTAAATAGCTTTGGAGCATGTGAATGCTCTGTGTTGCTCTCTTCTTTCTGCAGTGAGAGCCACCTCTTGTCCCCATCTCTCTTTAAAGATTATCGCTGTTAAAAGTCCACCTCAGGATGTGGGAGGGGAAGCTTGGTGGTCACCCGCTTTCAAAAAGCCCTTCTCGTTCTCCCCAAGCTCCTCATCATTCCAGGCCATCCATCCTTTGTTTTACTCCAGTCTGGACACCATGAGCTTTGATGATTGGGACTGACCACAGGTTCCCTCTGCCACAGAGGCCATGGCATGCCCGGAGCTCTGGTGTTCATCACACAGCAGCAGCTGGTCTGGGATGAGCTGGCTGGTCTTCCACCACCTCTCCTTGAGCATTCCACTTAAGGCAGAGGTGATGCCCCTTTGGCTTCCCTATTCTTTTGCAGGGCTGTGTATTTCCTCTTTCCTTTCAGCCAGCTGAAACACTGCTCCAGGAGACTGGAGGATGATTTTGAGTACCTTATTTCCCTGATTGTTCCTTGGTGCAGAGCTGGATGTTATTTGTTCACTTGATCATACTGCAACCTGGTAAAGGAAATTCATAGTGCTTAGTTTTATTTAGCTTCTGTAGAAAATGAAAGTATCTGAAGCTGTTTCCTTTTCTTTGTCTCCAGAGTAACACACTCTGTAACGCACGGTGCCAAAGGCAGGCACAAATCCTGAGGATGGGGATGCAAATGATGTTTGCTCTCCAAAAAATGGTGTCTCAGTCAAGGATGGGGAATATTCCCCACAGCATAGCCACCTTGGGGGGTTCAGCTGTGTCCCCCCATGCAAGCAGATCGTGGCCACCAGGTGCCACTGAGGTGTCCCCAGACGTGGGGCTCCCTCCCTGCTCTTGTCCTCCAGCATGTGCCCACCAGCCACTTCCAGACGTCGTGGGGGAAGGTTTGGGAGGAGCACACCCCGTTTTCCTCATAAAACTCCAAACAAGAGGCTTGGCCTGGTTTAGATTTTAAAAATAACTTGCACATTTGGAAACTAAAGTTTCAGAAGGGCTCTGAATGGGATAATGGCTTTGATCGTGACAGTCCGAGATCAAGGGAGGGCTTTTTAGGTTTGCTGCATCAGCTGGAAAATATATTGTAGTGTCTAGACTTTATCACCCTCGAGAAAGGCTATTTTTTTTTCCTATTCTGCAAAAGGTCTAATCCAAAGCCCGTGTACAGTTGGTAGGAGGGGCTTTGGTTGTGTCCAGGAGCATGTTGAAGAGGCGGAGATGAGCTTTGGGCTTTGAAGGACTCAGACCCTGCTTTACGGGAGCCGCTGTTTCCGACGGGGCCGTCGGTGCTGATGGAAGTTCTGTCAGCAGTGGGGTGAGGAGGCTGAGGATGGGGCCCAGCTGTGTGCCAGTTCCCCCTCCTCAGAGCAGTCAGTTCCTGCAGCTGAGCACTGCTGAGACCCCAGTGCTCACCCTTTGGCTGCTGTGCTTGTGGTCAGCTGCTCAGACCAGCATCTCCCACAACTATCTCAGTTTTCTCTGTGTAATCACCATAAACATCCACATTTGATGGTGTGTGGACAGAACTTCAGCATTTTTAGCTGAAGTGTATCAAATGTACGGTTTTCTCTCCTTACCATTCTGTGAGTGGGTTTTAAACTTTTTGCTATTATTTTACTGAATTCTTTTAATATTTAATTATTTTTTGTAATTCCAAAAGAGAGGCAGGGAAGAATCTTCCTAAGTTGCTTGGAATAAATTCAAGCCACCTGCCACGAAGGTGAGGACATCTGGCCACATGTATTTGTAAAATCATTAAGATTGGAAAAGACCTCCGAGATCACTGAGTCCAATCTTTGACCACCTTGTCAACTAAACTACAGCACTGAGTGCCACACCCACTTGTTTCTTGAACATCTCCAGGGATGGTGACTCCACCACTGCCCTGGGCAGTCTGTCCCAATGCTTAACAACCCTTTCAGTGAAGAAATTCTTCCTGGTATCCAACCTGAATCTCTCCTGGCACAGCTTGAGGCTGTGTCCTTTTGTCCTGTCCCTTGTTACCTGACCTCCACCTGGCTGCACCCTGCTGTCAGGGAGCTGTAGAGTGAGAAGGTCCTCCCTGAGCCTCCTTTTCTCCAGGCTGAGCCCCGCCAGCTGCTCCTCATCAGACTTGTACTCCAGACCCCTCTCCAGCTCCCTTCCCTTCTCTGGACACCTTCTTGTCCTTCTTGTCATGAGGGGCCCAGAACTGGACAGAGCACTTGAGGTGTGGCCTCACCAGTGCTCAGTACAGAGGGACGGGCTCTTCCTAAAAGCCCACGTAGCAGTTGAGCTCTGTCACACTGGAATATGCCCTGTGGAGGAAGCAGAGGCCGTTTTTCTTCGAAACACTCTTTTCTGTGCAGGGCTCTCTGGTGTGTTTTGGCAGGTGTGACATTGGCAAAGTCACCACCAGCCATCTCCTCTGCTGCAACACACTATGATGCCATGCTCAATGCCTGAGGCTTTGAGGGTTTGCAGCTTAGTTATGAAAGCTTCATCTGAAAGCTTTGAGAAACATTTGGAAATGTTTTGGAAAACATTTGGATCGAGGATGCCGTAGCTCTGCGCTTGGTTGTTTTACTCTGCTTTGTCCTTGAGCGAGAAAACTGCTGGTGGGTTTCTGGTTTTTTCTTTCCATCAATTATTCTGTTAGACAAACTTATTTCCAGGGATAAATCAGAGCAAATGCTAGTGTGAAAATAGTTTGTGGTGTAAAATGGTACTAAAATTGTGCTGGAAGGGATCTTGAGAGGTTACCTTGTCCCCAAGGGTAGTTGAATACACTCATTGGTCTGGAAAGTGATTGTCTTTTCTGGGAGTTGTTTTGTCATAAATTATCTCAGGAGCAGAGGCAAAAACGTACCAAATAACGCTGTCACAAACCTTCCTCAGTTTATTCAAATCATTTGCTGAATAAGTGTTGAAAATTAGTGCTGGGTTTGTTCCCAGAGCTATTCAAAGTAATAGTCCAGAGTGACCTTTTCCACCTTGGCATTTGCTAATATACTCAAAGCTTTATGGATGAATTGCAGTTACCCACAGTCTGTATTTGACATGGAGCCATCCCTGTTTTGCCCCATTACTGAGACAACCAGTCCCTAGAAGTCCCACTGGGATGAAGAGCAGGTTTTTCTTTATTTCTCGTGAATTAGTTGTGAGTTTTCACTTTTCCAGGTGGTCACCAGCCCTGTGGAAATCCACAGCAGCCTCTCCCCTTGACACCTGCAGGCAGATAAAGTTGTGAGATCCTGGGCAAGGATCACTAGAAATCCTCATCTGCTGTGAGACTCAGCCAAGTGACGACTTTCAGTTAATTTCTCCTGCATCTTCCTCTGTCCCAGCTTTGTGTCTTGAACGATGAATCAAAAAAAAACATACACGAGCCCTACTTTAATGCCCCCACCTTTTAAAGGTGCTCCAGAGCTCCATGGGGTTTTTAAACTTGCTTACAGCTCCCCATTTCAGTGCTGAAAGGTTCTGAAAGAGGTTCACCTGTAGGCAGCTGGGTGCAGGCTTGCTCTCCAGCCTGTGTTGCGTTGGTGTTGGAATCCACACAGCCCAGATGGTGACTGGTTTTCCTTCATCTGGTCCTTTTCCCAACCAGTTTACAGTAGGTGATAGGGGAATTCATCCATCTTTGGCTGTGGGGGAGGCTTGGCGAGCCCCCCTCAGCCCATCTGCACATCTGAAGTGAAGATGACTGGCATCAGTGTTATTGTTTGGCGGCGATGTCACGGCTTAGATTTGTTACAGATGGGTTTCTGGATATAGTCGAAGGCATTCTGCCAGCCAATTTTATATCTGTGTAAAAGTGATTGGCATCTCTATAAATAAAGCTGCTGTGGGATTATAAATCTAAATATACTTATTCATTAAATTATTTTTACGTTTCCACTGGGTTGTCATCCTGGCTTATCATAGGCAAACCATGCTCTCTGCCTGTGTGTTATCCTCAGCTCCAGCAATGTGGCTTCTGAGGCTTGGAAATATTTTTTCACTTGTGTGTGAGCTATCCATGAGCCTCTGTGCCGTGGATCTCTTCACTAGGACTTCCTCACACTCATCACTGGGAATGACCCTGTCCTGGAGACTGCTGTAGAAGTGATAGTGGCTGTAAATACAGGAATGTGAGTTTTTTTCTTTTTTGGCTCATAAGTGAGCATGACTTCGCTGGGGTATTTAGTACCCGTGACCTGGTACTATTTGCATGGCTCCTTTGGTGCTGGGAAGGGCTCCTCCTTAAGCTTCTCCATCCGTATCCTCAGCCAGGGAGTCTCACAGAGTTTCCTCCTTCTGTTCTGCAGGCTGGGCTGCATGGGAACAGGGGTCTTTCCACCAGGTTTAACCATCCCTGCTGGTTGTTTTGGCTACAGGAGCAAGGCAAAAAGTCCCCCAGACCAGTTCCAGGCACAGCTGTGAGCTGGGGAGGTGCTGGAGGGAGAGCCTGGCCAGGCCTCAGCACAGCGAGGCAGCAATGCAGGCACTGGTAAATCTGGCTTGGTCTTTGAACAGGCTGCTGAGAACACTGTGAGCTGCAGCCTGCGGTTTATCTGGGGTTTTTTTCTTTCTCCTTTCAAAGCATTTGATTATTAATTCAGTAAATGATGAAGCATAGAGCACATGTGCCGGAGTGGCAGAATATCAGCTGCCTCACTCTCCTCAGTAATAACGTGCATTGTTCAAAGTTAACCCATGATTTGAGTTTAGTTTCCTAATGAAGGGAAGCTTTAAAGTCTGTCTGTCTGTCTGTTCCTCCTCCCATCACTAACAATTCATTAAGTCCATTGCCTGGTTTTGTCCTTTCAGATAGGTTTTTCATCTCAAATCTGTGGAGCTGCTGCAATGTTTGTCAAAACAGCCATCAAGTTAGAAGGGTGTTGTGGAGGATTTTTATTAAGGGATGCAATGAAACCTCAGCCTGTACTAGACACCAGGGAATAGACATAAATGTTATGAACATCCAAGCCATAAAGAGTGCTTTAGTTGGATTTGCCATGTTATGAGCCACCAGAGAGCCCACGCTGCCGGTCTCTGTGCAGACGTGTAGGTGTTGCCGGGGGGATGTTCGCCTCAGTGAATTCTCCCATGTCTAATAAATGTTAAGTTTATCCTGCAGTCTCACTATAAAAGTGGCTTGTGTTGCCGAGATTCACAGAGGGAATCTTTTTGTTCCTATTGGTATTCCTAGCGCTGCTCACCCCACCAAATGTAGTTTCAGTAGCGTAGCAGGGTCAGCATTGTCTTGTAAAGATCTTCAGAAGCTGGTAGCAACATTTGGATGTCTTGACTTTTTGCTGGAGCTGCTTGCCAGTCCATGTGCCATGGCACTGTGGAGGCAGGTCAGGTCAAGCTGCTGGGATTCAGCATCCTGAAGGTGGGAGCTGGACAATGTCACCATGCTCTGTCACAGGAAAGCACAGTTTGGCAGGTGAGCAGCAGGTGGAGAGGAGAATCCTTACTGGGGGTCCTGTGTCCCTGCCCCTGGGTTCTTCCTGGTGCCCAGTGGCTGAGCTGCAGCTGCGTGGTGGAGGTAAGAGGTTGTGGGTTGTGTCCTGGAGGTACCAGGGTTGATTTGAGCAGAACAAATTTCACAAACTCAGAAGTTAAATGAATCATTTTACCTGGTGCCGATTAGGACAGAGGTCACCTTGGCCAGGGCTGTGTGGCTGGTGCCAGCAAACAGGGAGGTGGTTGCCTCTGGGGATGACATTCCCATGGTCCCTGTGTCCTGCTGCAGACCCTAATGCAGTGATGTGCCCCCTTCCTCCCTAAACCAGTAATGTGCCCCTGGTTGGCACGTTACCCAGGCTCTGGAGGTGCTGGTGTGGGTGCTCAGAGCATCTGTAAGGCAGTCTGGAGGTTATGGTGTGACCAGCTGGGCTTGGTGCTGCTGGTAGATGGGTCCTACGTGGGTGTGAGATCATTTCATCACCTTGTCACGGGGGGGGAAGGGAGAGACCCTGAAGGACCAGCCACCAGCTTCCCTGCAGGGATATGATGGGGTGCAAACAGGACTTGACATTCAGTGTGTTCCTGGTGAGCTGCCAAATGTTTGCATATCAGCCTGGCTTTTACTGGTAGGTGTCAATGCTTCTTTCCAGGCCCGGTTTCCACCACAACATGAATTCTTTGCAGTGTTGGGGTTTTTTGTCCTCTTTGTTTCTTTTTTCCTTTCTCCATTCAGTGCCTTAGTAAGAACACAGCTGAAGTCCTGGGAGCCCAAACTAAACCTGTCTATTACACATGACCCGATTAGACTCCATGGTAATAAGCATTTGAATCTAAAGCTAGATTAGGCAGGGAGCAGTCTGAGGCTGGATTTGCATAGCACGCATTCCTTTTCCATAGGACGTGTTGGTAAATCTACTGAAAGTGAATTTAGAAAGCGCTGGCATGTGTCAAGGGCTCCTCTTGATGCATTGGTTGCTCTTCTCACTAGGCACTCAGCTGGGAAAAAATGCCCGTGATTGCCTGGAAGATGCTTTTTCTCCTCTCTGCCTGCTCTCACGGCTCATGTTGCAGTCCACAGGGATAGGTAGCTCTTGCCAGCTCTAAAAATCTGCATTAATGGCGTTTTGAAGGTTTTTGCCTGGAGAGGCAATTATTTCAGGGCGCTTTCTCTTCCTGTGACAACTCTGGCAGCAGTGGAGTGAATCTGGAATTTTCGGGTACCTAAATCTGATTTGCAGCTTCTTCAAGCCTTTACTTCAATGTTACAGGTCTTGTGCTGGAAAATGCTGCACAGATTTGTTATCCAAAGGACATTTAATTTCTTTCCCCTATGGTCAGTCATAAGATTGTGGATGATCTGAGGGTCAGTCTCTCTTTGCATTAGGTCATTACCATGTGTTTAGGCCGTCCATACTGCAGTGTTAATTTGGGGCAATGGGATACAGAGGGAAAATGTTTTTCAAGGTTTAGGGCAGTGTCTGGACAGAGAACCTGCAGGCTCTCTGTTCTACGAAAGGGTTTGAGACAGAGTCATGGGTTTCAAGCTTGGTTAGCCTTGCTGGGCCCCAGTTTGTTATCTGTGGTGTTGTCTGGGCTGTGTTGAAAGACCTGACATTCTGGTGAGTCCAAAGCTGCACCCTGAGTGGCCTCTATCAGCCAACTCCGTTGCCACTTTTGCTGGTAGAGGTGTTTCAAAAGCTGCTGAAGGAATGGCAGAGCGTTTCAGGGTGTTGGGGATGTATTATCTCACTGCAGAGCTGGGCAGACCTGGTGTCAGTCGAATGCATTGCCCTGAAGCCGTGAAAGGAGGGGAGCTCTGCAGGAATGCCACAAGTCACTGATCACCAGCACAGCTGAAGCCTTGCCCAGGTGTGAAGAGCTCTGCAAGGCCCAGCCACCCCCAGCACCCACCGCTAAGTGTGAAGTTCTGCTTTAATTTGGATTGTGAGTGAACTTGGACTGCTGTTGATGGGGAGAAGTAAAAATGCCATCTCTCCAAAGGCGTGCCCCAGCTTTACCTGCTGAGCGTGGCTCCAGGTGCTCCGGAACACCCTTTGGTCAGCTGGGGTCAGCTGTCCTGGCTGTGTCCCCTCCCAACTCCCTGTGCCCCCCCAGCCTGGTGGGGTGAGGAGCAGAGAAGACCTTGGCTCTGTGCAAGCGCTCCATAGCAATAACTAAAAACATCTCTGAATTAGCAACACTGTTTCCAGCACAAACCCGAAGAAAATTAAGCCTCCCAGCCAAAACCAGCTTGGGAAGGGGCAGGAGTGGTTCGAGGAATGCCAGCGAATGAAGTGGTGGTGTGGGAGCATCTCTGCGGAGAGCAGAGGGTGCGTGGGGGAGCGGGCGGGTGTCAGAGCCTGGTGCTGCACCCCACGGGGGACACCGCGGCTCTCTGAGCCCACCCTGTGGCTCTCTGAGCCCACCCTGTGGCTGCCGTGGCCTCGGGGAAGGTTCATCTGTGCTCACGGGCACGGCTGAAGTGTGGTGAATCCCAAATACATCAACACCCAGTCTGCCCTCCTGCTGCACGTGAGATTAAATTTAAAAAATCAACCCTAGCTATGTTCTCTCAGGGTGTCTGAGCCTCCCGGGATCCCCTTCGGTCACTTTTTCAAAGCGCTTATTTGCAATTGCTAAGCTTTTTTTTTTTTTTTTTTTTTTTTTTTTTTTGAAAGGGGGGTGTTTTTTATA
>WEKY01008169.1:53196-90578 GCA_013390045.1 Picathartes gymnocephalus
TTTTTTTTTTGTACATGGAAAGGGAGATGATTGTATAAATATCTACAGGGATGGGAAGCTTTTGTTGCAGTTTGTGCCGGGTACAGTGTGAAAACTTGCAAAGAGAAATCCACTTCAATATGTAGTCGTGGCAGGGATGTGACCACTGTTGTTGTGATATTGCCCCTTCCAGGGGGTTTTGCCTCTGAAGTGTTTGCTCAGGTGGGGTGGAGAGGCTCATTTTTTGAGCAGTGTAGAGAGATGAAGGCAGGCAAGATGCCTGAAGGACTAGAAATGCTGTGGGTGCCCTGTTTGGACTCCAAACTCTCTGGGGAAAACCAGATTTGGTTAAATCAATACACAGAGGAAAAACTAACAATCCTGTTCGTGTACTCAGTGTGTTTAAATTCGGTTTGTATTGACGCTGCTGATGCTGATACTTTCCTGGATTAAGCATTAAAATAGCCTCCATTGATTTTTAAATGCATCCCCTTGGGACCTCCAGTGAACTGACATTACCCATGGATGCTCCAGCTGGGGGAGAGGAGCCTTCCTTTGGTCAGTCCCCGGCAGCCATGTGTCCAAGGCTCCCTCCTCTCGGTGAGAGAGTGGATAATTAGTCAGTTAAAACCACGTGCTCCCATTAAGGCAGGTCCTCGGAATTGCAGGTGGTGGATTTGAGCAGCTGCCCTGGAAAATCGAGCGGTGCTGCCCTGTGGGTCGGGACGGTGCAGATCCATCCCGGTCAAAGCAGGGCTTTTGCCATAAGCTCCACTGTGTTGTAGCCACGGAAAATAAGTATGACCAAGGCCTCCAATTAATCTCACTCGCTGTGCTTGCCTGATGTTTTTTTCTTTTGTTTAAATGCAAACACTGTTTCAGTGAAGTATGATAAAAGTTGCTGGTTTTTTCCCAGGCTGGGTGGGAGCTGTTGGGATCATGTTGTGCCTGATGCGAGCTCACATACATTGTTTTTTGGTGTTCGTCTGCTGGAGCACAGGGAGGTATTAATGTCATATTGGAAGGAAAAGTGGCCAGTGGGCCTTTTCTGCCATTAGACATATTTATCAAGGGGTTCTCAACCCCAGGTTTGTACTTTAGGGGGGAAAATCACTCTGGATTAGCATCAGAATTTAAAAACCTTTAAAAGGAAATCAGCATTGCAGATGGGTCAGCCAGCTGAGAGATCTGACAAGTGTTTTGTTTGCTCTGGGCACCTTCTGTACTAGGAGTTTAATGATATCTTGAAATATAATGATATTTAGCCATCAGGGTCCCTGCTGGGAAGGACTCCTGTTTACAGCAGCCTCCATCCAGTTTCCATCTTGAGAGAGAAAGAAACCAGCCTGATACACACCACAAAATGCCTGAACACCTGTGCTTCCAGTAGCCCCACCTTAAGCACGGATGGTGCTAAAAATCTCCAACCATTACCCAAAAAAAGCCCTCTGGGACTCAGCCAGCAGCTCCTTGTTGCCTTGTCGTGGTGGTGGATGTTGCTGTGCTGATGGACTGCAAGCATCTGCTGCCGAGCAACTTGGAAACTCCACTTCGTGAAGCCAAATTAAGAGGCTTTAAAAGAGGGAAAAAACCTGCCTGCCTTCAGCCTCTCACCCCGGGGATTACTGCTGAAATGGGGAGCAGTGAGATGGAAAACGCAGCAGTGAGGGTTTGCATATGATAAATCACAGTCACAGCTCAAATATTCATTGGAGGAGCAGGGATGAAAGGAAGGGAGGAATTGTAATAAAGGAAGGCTGTTGACTGAACTATTGTTCTCCAGGAAAAGGCTAATTGGCAAACAAATATCCTCCTCCAGTGGGAAATACAGCTTCTCTCTCGCCGCTTGCCAGGCTGCTGAGTTTCTATTAACAGCATTTGCATCGTCAGAGAGAGTAGTCAGAACTTGTGATATCTGGGCTGGGCTTTACAGCTGCTGTTAGCACCTTCTGGAGGTGTGTTGTGCTTTGAATGAGCAGTTTTCTCCCAAAACCAGCGGTGGAAATGGAATGGGGCTGGATTGGTGCTTGTCCTGGGGATAGGGATGGAACCAGGGTGGATGAGGATGCTGCCCTCGGGATGCTCAGCAAGGCCGTAGGAGCCCCCTGAGCTACCCAGGGGGTCTTGCATCCCTCTCTCTTAACTGGTTTTGTCCTTGGGGGTGCCTGGACAAGGCTTGGCAGCACCTGCAAAGGCTCCCTGAGGGACCAGGTTCAGGTGGCACAGGACAGATTCTGGGAGGCTCTTCCTGCAAGGCTTCAGGCTTTCAGGAGAGCCTGGGGTCGGTGCTAATCCCTCCCTGCCAGTAACCTCGGCTCTGAAAGGGCTGTCTCTGCCCCTTTGATCCCCACCACAATGCAGCACCGACAGCTGCTGCCCCAAAACAAGAGCGGGGTGAGGGGAGCACCAGGACAGGCAGCTCCTCACACTGCCTTTCCTTTCGACTGTTTCTGGTTTGTTTTTTGTTGTGTGGTGTTTTTTGTGGTTTTTTTTTTCTTTTTCTTTTTTTTTTTTTCTTTTTCTGTGTTGCCTTTTAAACTGGGCTGGGACACAGGGAGGTCAGGGGAGTGCCCCAGCATCCTTCCTGGAGAGCCCCCCTGCCACCTCTGCCTTCCTGGAAAGTCTCTTGGGCTTGGATAAGTGTTGTGCCTGGGTTTTGGGATGCAAATCCTGCAGTACATTTAAGGGAGCAATATGTGACTTGAAAACTGTTTCTTCCTCCCACCAGAGCCAACCCACCCCACTTTCTTGGTTTGATTCTGTGAAAAAAGGACCACGAATCCGCCTGGCTTCTGGGGAAACGAGATGTGTGTGTCTGTTAAATTGGGTCATTCAGCGCCCTAGTGAATATCAAGAAATATATATATATATTTATATAGGTTTGCAAACTGGGTCTTGTCTGTGGCTCCATGTTGTTGTCCTTGTTCCTGAAATAAATGCTATTTGCCTGGGCTGATCTGCTGGAGCTCCTATAAGAAGTGGTCTGTAGGGGTTTGGAGGATCTGGTGCCAGTGCTCAGCTTGTCACTGATCCAATTTACCCTTTTAGTGGAGAACTTGTGACCTCCAATGTTACTGTGCTGCTCGCCATCTAAATGGCTGGGAGAGTTCCAGCAAGGTTTGGTTTTTAATCCTCAAAAACTAAACAAAGTTCTGCTGCAGCAGTGTCTTCTCTGGTTGCATTAATACGTGCACTGAGCCGTGCACCACAGGGGATCAGGGGCTGTGTGCGGTTCCCTGGACCAGCTCCTGATAGATGCTGCAAGCCCTCAGCCTTCTCCTCGGATCCAAGCTTGTCTCCATGCCCTGGGATGACCATCCTGCAGCACACCATCAGCCATCCCCTGCTCCAGAATCTTGCTGCTTGCCAAAGGCAGTGGTGCTGCTCCGAGGATTGATTTCAGCTGGAGAGCGTTACGACAGACCCGGTCTCACCCTGCTGTGTGCCACGCTCTTGCCCCTGAAAAGTGGATTAGAGAGTCAGCAGCGTGTGTGCTTCCCTTGGCAGGGACCTCACTGGTGTGCTGGAGAGGTGTCAGGCACGCCAGGCCGTGGCACTCTCACAGCACGATGGAGGTTGTTGCTCTTTTCCCTGAATAGCATCAACACCTCCAGGTGGGAGCCCCATGCAGACACATACAAAAAAAAGTCTCTCCCAGCACTTTTGTAAGTTTAAAGTGGAAAAAGGAGGGCTTTTCTGGTGTGTTAAAAATTCGTGAAACTAAATCTTTCCCTCACTGGCTCTGTGAATAAACTGATCTTATTTTTCTTGCTGCACCCTGGATGTGGCCATCAAGCCCCCGAAGCTCATCTGCCCTTGAGCAGAGCAGAATGTTTTCTTGCAAGACAGCAGGCCTAGATGTATGCTTCAGAATGTGACAAATGCCACAATAAAAGGAGAGAATAGAAAGAGGAGGTGACACATTTGAGGCAAGCACTGGGTGTTGGATGATGCTGGCAGATGGGGCTTCGCTGGAGTGAGCAGAGAGCCTGTGGCTGCTGCCAGCCCCTCGTGGCATCAGGGGCAGTGTGCTGGTGGCCTTCAGGTACCAGGTAGCCTAAGCAAGGAATGCAGACATAAAACACTCCTTTTGTTGGGCTCATAGAGTGCAACAGGATTTCTGGGAAGAGGAAGGAGGACTGGGGGTAATTCAGGATTTGGTGGGTGTATTTATAAATCCATGAAACCCAAGTTTTTGAGATTTGCTTATGCTGAAAATCACGGCTCTTGTGATGCACCAGTGATGAGTCAGGCTCCTCCTGGCAGCTGCATCATGGAAAGGGTCCTGTTCTCATCCCCTTTTGGGCTGCTGTTTTGAGAGTCGATGGATGGAGAATAGGCAATCAATAGTTTAAAGCCTTTTAGCTGAGTGTTTTGGGCTTTTTGCCCCCTCCTATCGATATGCACTGATTTCCACCAAGCACAAATATTGCTCCCCTGTACAGCCTGTGCCTGAAAACAGCTTTACACTGGAGAAAGCATGGGAGTTTGTAGCCAAAAAAATCCTCCTGGTTGCTTTAAACAGGAGCAGCTGTGCTGGGGATACCAGCACCATGCTCAGCACAGTGGAAGTGCTGGTAATGGGCTCAGATCCTTTAAGCATCTGTGTTGGAAGGAAGGTGACTCCTGTTCAGGGGAAGGCAATCCTATTTCTGAGCATTTCATCCATGCAAGAGCTCAATGTCAAACCTTTTATTTTTGAAACTGAATAATGCTTAGACACTTCCCCCCCTCAGTAAAAAAATGTTTCCTTGCAGCAGCTTTGGTGCAAATGTGAAACGGAGCAGCACTTCTCTCTCTTATGAGGGTTGTGCTGCTGCCTCTTGGATGAGCAGAGCACCATGAATACACTTTGGAGGACTCAATCAGAGCCAAACCCAAGAAGAGGTTGGGTTACTGAATGGAGCCAAGGAAGATGCTGACTGTCTTGGGCCTGTAAGGTGAAAAATTAAAATGTGCCTGGGAAGGGCTTTGGTGCTTCTCAGGGAATGCTGCAAACGTACAGCTGGTCTGAAAAATGGTATGGGAGCATCCAGTTTTTATTGCCGTGGAGGTCTGGATGTGACTTACAGGGGAGGAAAAATCATCTAGAATTGTTTCTTTTAAAAAATGATGCAAGGTGTCTTGTGCTGTGCCTTGCTCTGAATTCATGGGGAGAAGCCCCGAGGGAGGATGAGCATTGCTCAGGGGTGGGGTGGGAGAGCTATAGGGTGCACTGCGTGAAATGCCAAATTCCTGCTTTCTAAGTGCTGTGAAAAGGGGAACAGAACACCTGGCTCTAACACTTGGTGACAGTGATGGTGTCTTCCCAAAGTCCTTGCTGAGGCCAAGTGCGTCCCAACCATCACCAGCCAAGGAGGTCACTTTGCAGTGATGGATGAGAGTTGGAACATTTCCATTGTTTGGGAGCATCCCAGGCTGTGCTGAGGCTCTTGCAGAGTAAGGGCAGGCAAAGCTTGACATGGCCCAAGAGGCTGAAATTGGTCAGGATGTGGCAGAGACGGTCAGTGAGTGCTGTTTTTGCACCAGAAACACTCCCTCCTTGTGCAACGCGCTGGAATAAAGCTCCACGTTCAGAGAAAGAGCTCACTCAGTATCTCGCATCCTCATTTTGGGAGGGGAGCCAGGAAAACAACAAGCTAATATTCATGTCTGAGGATTTAGCTCCTGGCTCCTGGGTGGGTTAGGAGGAGGCGGGTGTGAAGGGGAGCGTGCACACTCCTTTGCATGTGTTTGTGCCCTTGTTGGGTATTTTTAGGCTGCAGACCGCAGTGCTGCAATACCGGTGCTGGCTCCCAACCAGCTGGTTGGGGCATCGGTCACAGACAGGCTTTGGCAGCTCCTTACTCCACGCAGTTTAATTTAGCTTGCTGAGGAGGCTGTTGAATATGCAAGTGGTAATTGCCGCTCTCCTTTCCTTAAAGGAAAGGCGGAAGCGACACCAGGGTCCAATTTTCTCCTAACGACTGATTTCATTTAAACACTGCTCAGGGCGATGGAGGCTTGATGCTTTTCTTTTTAGGGCTGGGGAGAACTAAACTTGTATCTCTCTGTATCACTGAGCCCATGGCCTCCGTCCATCCTGGTCGCACCTGTGAGCTAAGCTCCTTCTCCTCCTTCTCTTCAGTCTGGGTTTCCAGTTTGAGCCCATCACAGACATTCCCACCCTTGTTTCTGTGAAGACAGAGTTGTTTGGGAATGATTCAGCCCCATCAGTCCTGCCTTGAAATTTGGGCTTGGCTACAAGTTCCCTCAGTGACCCTTCCCAACCTATCTTCCCTGGCTCTGTACATACAAGGGCAATTAAGCTTAATTTATTCTGGCCCGCTCAATAGTAGAGGCCAGAAGGCACCATCGGATCACAGTCTGACTTAAATTTATTGATCTAATTAGCGGTCAAAGGTACAAGCAGGAGGTGGAATCAGGACACTTAACATATGATGTGACGTAGAACTTGTCCCTTCTGTTCTCCTTAACACAAGCCTCCAGATTGCCAGGGGCTGCTGCTTTTTCTTGTTGAATAACCAATTTCTGCAGGATTTGCAGGGGAGGAGGAGGCTGTGTAGCTGGACTTCGTTCTGACGATGCAAGCTGCGCTGTCTGCAGCTCCCGACCTGCCAGGGAGCTGTGTTTTGATTTTGATCCATCATGTCAATGAATATTCATCAGCCTTCTGAAGGTTTAATGCTGTTTGCCTGGTAGCTAACATATTCTCTCCCTAACCTTTTTTTAGCCTTGGTTGCTAATAACCTACAGCCCACTCAGTCTCCATTATAGGGTGGTTTGGTTTTTTTAAAATTGTTTATAGATGAAAATGAGGAACCTCAATAGCTCCAGAGCTGGAAGCAGCTCAAAAATACCTTGTCTTGGTTGGTACATGGCTGTCTGCTTTAAACCCCGAAATAAAACCTTGCCTTTTGGTCTGTCATTCAGACTCCTCATAAAACATTGTCAGGAGTGTGTATCTCTGAAGAGCAGGTGTTGTTCTGGACAAAGCTTTCCACACGTTTTTGTAAGCCCAAGTCAGAGCTGGTAAGCAGCAGCAGCTTTCAAGGACGAGGCTGACGTGGTGTTGAAAAGGGGACAGAAAATGCCCTGTGGAAGAGGAGAATGGTTCTGTTTGCTCCAGACCAGCTCCTGGAGCCAGGATCAGGATCAGGCACTGCTCTGGGAATGGTGTGGCTGTACCCATGGACTTGGAATGACCAAGTGACCAAACTCTGCCCATCTTGAGGACACATGGGTTGGGACAGAGCTCCGGTGCCAGGCACAAAGCACTGGGCAGCCACCAGCATCTTTGCACCCTGCTCCTTGTGGCTCTTTAAAGCCCAAACCTGCAGTGTTTTCTTCCATGTTGGAGTGGACAGAGACCCGTGTGCCTTTGGCTTTTTGTTCCCCTCCCTTCTTTAGGAGAGAAGCTCCGCAGCAGGTTCCCAAAGCCTGCTGACACCGAGGGGATGCCAGCAGGCTGCTAATGGATTTGCTGCGGTGCTGGCTGCTGGGGAGCCGTGATGAGAGAGCTTTTCATGGCAGCTGAAATTCCTCCAGCGGCTGCATATTTCTACATCCAAGATGTAGAAATGTGAAATGAGATTTGGGGCCCTTCAGGAAGGGGGGACTCTGCAGGCTGGGCACAGAGCAATTGCACAGCCTGGGATTATCCTGCGTGAAGATCCAATGGCTGTTTCCCATCGTTCGTGGTTCAGCAGATGATTACACCATGTGCTAAAAACGTGCCATCGAGATAATTTCAAGGGTCAGGTCCTCTGTTAAACAACTGTGGGTACAGCCTGAATTTTCTGCAAGGTCCCTGTTTTCAGGGGGCAGCGTTTGCCATGCTGTGGTGGTGCAGGGTTTGACCTCGAGACTGACCCCAGCCCTGGCTCTCCACAGGGCACAGCAGCTGTTTATTCTGCTGTATAAATCCATAGTTGAAGGGAATGGTAGGCTCCAGGGAGACCAGACACTCCTCTCCAAATGCTGACCTTTTTTCCCCAAGTCTCTTCATAGCCTTGTTAATAAATCTGAGTCATCCATATTTCAACCTTGGCTGTTTGTCCAGTCTCTTAACATCCCAGTGTCTTGTTTTGCAGAGATAAAATATGTGGGTGTGTAACTTAGTAAGACAAATGTTTAGGCTTTCCAAAAATTCCCTACTTTGCTGGTTGATTTCTCTCATTAGCATGTTTCTCTGTACTCCTCATTCCTCATAGGTGAATCTCCTCTTGTGTTGCTGACTTGAGAGTCCCAATTTTGAGGCAGCATTTGCCCGGTCCTTGCTGTTATTAGGCAGGCAGGGCACACGGTTCCTGCTCTGAGCTTTGCTCCCAACCAGAGTTTCAGAAATCAGCAAAACCCAAGCAGCCGCTGGTGCGAGCGATGCCCGACGTCAGCACTGCTTAGGAAAATCTGAGCTACCGGCACCGTGTGATTTTTATCAGCTGAAATCGCGTCTTGTAAATATTTACTGGAGCTACAAATGAGGTTTATCTAATTAAAGCCAAGCAAAACTTTCCGTGAAAAAGAGCCGCCCTACCGGGGGTTGCTGGTGGATGTTTAAGGACACGTTTAAGAGTTGGGGGAAGTGTGCAGGATATTTTTACAGCTCTGCTGCTGTCTGTAGCTCAGGGCATGCTGAGCCACATGAAGTCTTGAAGGATTGAGTCACCCATGGTGGGGACCTGGTGGCCCCAAGCACATCCAGCTGTTCTGACATCAGTCTCCTGAATTTTCCATACCCCTGGCACGAGGGGATATGAGGTGTGGGCATGAGGGGGGCTGGCCTGGCTGCCATGGCACAGAGAGGTTGGTGCCGATTTGCTGGGATTGGCAACAGTGGTGGGGCCCAGGGCTCCTCATCCCACAGGGACAGTGGCGTGACCCCTGCCGCTCCCAGCTCCGGCACGAGGCAAAGCAAATGCATCTTTTTAATTTGCGTGGTCGTCAAGGTTGCCAGGACTGTAAACGTCAAATCTGAGCAGAAATATTTGGCATGAAAACCGTCTCTGCTCTTCCCCTCGGTGCCGAGCGCGTGGGTGGCTCGATTCCTCCTCCTCCCACCGCGGGACGGGAGCGCGGCGCTGCGGGGCGGCTGCTCGAGCCTCCTCTCTTCTCTTCCCCACAGGATCTAGTGCCCAGGAGGGAGGGACACACAGGATTGTGGCCATGGCCCCGAGGAAGAGGAGCGGCCGGGGCATCTCCTTCATCTTCTGCTGCTTCCGCAGCAGCGACCACCCCGAGATCACGTACCGGCTGCGCAATGACAGCAGCTTCGCCCTGCAGACCATGGAGCCCTCACTGCCCATGCCACCGGTGGAGGAGCTGGATGCCATGTTCACTGAGCTGGTGGTAAGTAGGATACTTCTTAATTACAGTTGTAGTTTTGTGGTTTCTCCCTCTTTCCCCTCAACCCCCTCTTTGCAGTCTCCCTAGACTTGATTTTCAGTTTTCAGGCAAACCTTGGTGTGAAGGGAGGCTGCTGTTGCTGAACCCTGAGCTCTGCTTCTCCCTGAAGTCCTGCCAGTTTGGGGTGGTCTCTCTCATAAGAAACTCTTAGTTTCTTATAGCGGGGTGCTGGGTCCAAGCTGGTAAAGGAGGATGTGCAAAGTGACTTTACGTGCAGGGCACTCGGCTTCGCAGAAATTGTCAGGTGTGGGCTACAGTGAGATTTGGAAGGTCACGATATTGTTTCTTTATGCCTTGGTTCCAAAACTTGGAAAAACATGGATTAAGAAAAAAAATTGACAGCCAAAAAATGCTTTAATTTCCTCTAAGCATAAACATTTTGGTGTGGTATTTTGGATGCTGTTTTACTTTGAGTTCATTCAGCAGCGAAATGAGGTTTTCCTGTGGTGCTTGGTTAGAGGGAGATGGGAATTGTGTCACTGGTCAGTCACACCTCAAGGTATAGCAAATCCCGTTAGATACAAGGCAACGTGGACCTGTTGAGCTGGGCCTCTTGGTGCAGGAAAGCTCCAGGCTGTATTATAAAAGCTAGTTTTGCCCAGACATCCTTCTCCATGGGCAGGGTGTGGCAGACCAGGACACCAACAGAGCACAGTGGGGATGAAGTGTCCCTGCAGCAGGACTCTTCTTGCAGCAGTCCTGCAAAACTCTACTGGTCAGGTTGGGTTTGTTCAGGTGAAGTGGCTGCCTCTGTCCCCATTTATTCTCCACTGGTAACTTGGCCAAATCAGGTTTTCCTGGGGAAATTCTTTCCCATGGATCACTTTCCCTGTGCCCCAGCCAAAGCCTTGTTGGGCTGAAGGAGGCATCTCTAGAGGCTCATGTGCTGGAGCCCCACCAAGCCTGTGCACTTCATCCCAGCTCAGGATTTTCGAAACATCTCTTCCAAACTCATCCGGATGCTTCGTGCAGTGGCAGTGCCCCGGGGAACCTCTGTGTGTGCAGCAAGGCAGGAGCCAGTCCAGCCTGAGGCACACTCTGGTGTGGCCCTTCTGCTCCCCAGTCCTTCTCCATCCTGTTGAGATTTTTAGTTATTTTTCCCAGCCAGGGGTGAGAAAAAGGCCCGGAGGCAGCTGCTGCTCCAGGGCATGCTGGCAGCAGGAGCCACGCTGGCTCCCTGGGGACTGAAGTCATGCAGGGAGGGGGACAGAGAGTGCCCACTGTGCTCCTGTGCAAGCAGCTGCAACCCCCTGGCTCCCCAAAAAACCCATCAGGCAGATCTCAACCCAAGCCAGCAGTGGCTGGGAGGGAAGGGGAAGCCAAGATCTGCCCTGTGGGCTCAAGAAGGCAGATTCCTGTTCGGGGGAGTGAAGTTGCAAATCCCCCCGCCCCGGTCTTACAACGGCTCCTTCTTGCTCTCAGTAACCTGTTGGTGTCGGGTGTTAAATTTCAGCATTAGTTAAATGGTTTGGAAAGTATCCCACTGTTCCTGTGCAAACCCACTGTGTAACATTTGGAAGGGAGACAGAGAAAGCACTCAGAGGTGCTGGGCTGATCCCTGCGCCTGCGGGAGCCCGATGCTGTCGTGCTCGGCCCTGCGGGGTGGGGTGGCTTGTGCCTGCTCTGTGGGGCTAAGGCTCCCTCCAAAGTCCTTGGCTGTCTCAGCCCATTGGGCTGAGGGAAGTTAAAGGGGTTGGAGGGGATCTGGAGGCTTTGCCAGCTGGAGTTGGTCCTCTGCCAACTCTTCTCTTGCAGCTTAACCGTGACTTTTCTGCCCCACTTGTTCGCATCAGGGACTCAGAGTGGGAGGGATGGCGGATTTCAGGCCTGGGGTGGGGGTATCTCTGGGGACACTGCGGCAGTAGGTTTGGTCACTGGGGTGGACAGTCCTCCCACAGACACAAACAACAGAGTGGGATCCCTGCTCCACTGATCCCAGCCTGCTGCTTACATCGAAGGGCAAAGTCCCTTTCTTTTTGGAGCCGTCCTGCAAAATATTCCCTGAGCTTCATGTGTTTTTAAGTGTGCCTTATTGATCTGAGGCAGGAAACATCTGTAGCGTGAGAAATTGGTGATTGTCCTGTGCCAGCAGCAGAGGATGAGGGCCTGAGCTGCAGAGGGACGTGAAGCAGCTGTGACTCCAAGGTCAGCTAAAGGCTTGGGCTGCTCTCCCAGTGTCTGCTTTTTGGCCTGTTTTGTGTTAGATGGACACTTTGGATTTTAATTAGGGTAGGTAAATAGAATAGAATAGATAAATACTCTGTGTCTGTGCAAGTGTTTTTCACTTAGTTGCATTAGGAACAGCAGGGAAATGGGATTTTTGTTTTGTTGGTTTTTTTTTTTTCTTGCCTGGGCATAGATCTCAGCGATAAGAAATGCCTGATCTTCATCCCAGACTGTGGGGACGATGCTCCCTGTCCCAGCCATACGCAGCAGGCAGGGGCTTTTCCCTGGCTCAGGGCAGATGCAGATGTTGTTGCTGTGGTCAGTGACTGATCACCATTTCCTCCCAGAGGAACCTTCTCCCTTTCTCTGCTCTCCCCCAGCCTGATCTGAATGGGATTTGTTGGAGCATTGTTGGGATGTCGCTCAAGCGGGCACCAGCCCCGTCTGAAAGGCTTTTCTTTGTTCCCTGTCCTGCCGGGGCTCTGGCCAGGCTCAGCCACCCAGGGAGGAGCAGGTGCTGGCAGAGAGGCACAAACAAAAGCAGAGTATTTCAGCAAGATTTACTGATTTGCAGCTCCTTTGGTTGGGACAGTGCTTTATGATTTTGTGCAGCTTTTGTTGCACTGACAGCGCTGTGTCCTGCCAGCTTGGGTTGGCAGTGTTTGTTTCCTGAGGCTCGTGCAGAGGTGTGGCACCTGCCAGGCAGCATCCATTGGATTTAAGGAGTTTCAGGAGCCATCAGTACTTCCGTAGGACACATCAGGAGGATCACTGATCACTGTGCCCCAGCGAGGAGGAAAGCTGGGGTTGCGCGAGCTGCCTGCAAACCAAGAGAACAAAGCTGTGCCATCTGCCACAGCTTCTTTCAAGAGGCTCCTGTATATCCAGGCTAACAATACAGCATTTCTTCAAAGGCTGAAATCTTGCTTGCACGCTCAGAGAAAGCACTTGCAAAGCTCCACATAATGGTGCCATATGGTAGATCTTGCCATAACAATCCTCTCTATTTTCCGCCAGCAACTAGACTTTCCACCAGATGGGTAAATGACTGATGTCCTTTATTTCTGCTTAACACTCCTTGTCACTCTGAGGTTTGTAATGAAATGCTCTGTGTGTGGTGATGTGCACTGGGAAGGGAGGTGGGATGGCTTGGTTTGGAGAGGGTAGAAGAAGCCCCAGCATGACCCACGACCCCCCGCTGGCTCTCTTCACAGTGGGGTGGGTCACGGTCGCATCTCCGTCCCTGAAGAATGAGAGTGAAGCTCCAATGACTCCTCAGATAGCTTAGATGCTCAGAGGAGCTGCTGAGTCTGGTGTGGCTTTGCTTGCCCCTGGAGCACGAGGTGCTGCCTCTCCCTGATCCCACGCTCTGCTCCCAGCCTGCATCCCTGCCGGTGGAGGGATGGGTTCAGAGGAGATGCTGCCCCAGACATTCCTCAACGCTTGTCTTCCCCAGGCTTTGAGGAAATTCCATTTAGTGCTCCCAGTGGGGCTTCTCAGCCTTTTCACTTCTGACTTAGTGATGCAGAAGAAATTAGAGCAACCTCCATCCAGCCCTGCATCCTGCCTGTGGTGTGCAGCAGCCTGTTTTTAGCCTGTGAAACCAGAGCAGGTAACCTTCCCTGGGTCCCTCTTCCCAGACTCCATCAGCTGACAAGCTTTTAGGATTTGGGGAGGTGTGTGGCTGTGCAGTGTCCCCAGCCCCCCAGACACAGGACGGGTGCAGGCACTTGCCCACTGATGTTGCCTGGGCTTTTTCCTTCCCCTCACATGGAAGGCGGCTGTATCCCCTCCCTGCTGCTTTATGAAGTAGTGGAAACTTGTGAGCCTGAGGAACAATAAAAAGGTCTCTGGCAGCTTATAAGATTTATCACAGCATTTGTTTTTGCTGTACTTGGGGCAACTAATGCATTTCATCCGAGCTGCTCTCTGGATGCTATCAGGAGATAGTTAGGAGATAGTGTCCCCTGTCACAGACAGGGAATCTGTTGCCTTTGAAATGCTTCATGGTGGTCGAGGCTCATGATGTGCAGTGCTGGGGTAGGATGCTCCATGCAGAACTGTCCCTTGGAGCTGTGCCTTCCCTTCCTCTTGGCATGCTGGGATGATGGCTGTTTTATATGCTGCTTCAACAGGGAACATATA
Source organism: Picathartes gymnocephalus (assembly GCA_013390045.1). NCBI lineage: Eukaryota > Metazoa > Chordata > Aves > Passeriformes > Picathartidae > Picathartes > Picathartes gymnocephalus. Next base: position 66,892 of record WEKY01008169.1, read on the forward strand.
AACGTGAGGAGAAATGGTGGTGTGATCGGTGTGAGCACTGCTGTGTGTCAGTAACAGCTCCGGCTTGGGAACTCATTGCTAGCAATATCCAGTTGTAGTAGGAACTTCAATAATGTGCTTTTCTCCCCGGTTTCTAATCCAATAAGGAGAAAGTATGAGGTTTTGGGCTTTGCAAAACAACACGGCTTTTAAGTAGCAGCTGAGGGATCAGCTGCAAAGCCAAGCTTTGCATTTCATGCTTGCAGGTCAGCTGTTGTATTTTCCTGCCTGGTCGTTCTACCATTAAGGACTTCAGGATTTTGAGAACCACTGAATGGTGACCAAAGCCATTTCCCCTGTATCTCCAAAGAAAAGCATGTGGTTGGTGTCTGGAAAAAATTACAGTTGCGGTAGTCCTTGTGTCCTGGGCAAGCCACCCCTTTCTGCAGAATCATCCCAGAGCCAGATGCTGAGCATGGAGCTCCTGACCCCATCCCTCTGCTGTCTCCCAAAACCAAGCTCCTTTGAGAGGGGCTCACTCTGAATCACTTTTAAGGAGGAAGACCAAATGATTGGTAATATCTGCTTTTGAATTCACTCTGCAGGGATCCGTGTGGCACACAGACACTTTTACCTGGCTGCCCAGGTTCTGTTTCTCAGATGTGAACAGTCTGGATCTGCCAGGCTCCCATCCCAGCCCAGTGCTCACGGCACTTGTTTTCATCACCTTGTGTTGTTAACACCCTCCCAGATAATCTCTGAATGTACCTTTTGATAGGTAAGCATCTGGTAGAGAAGTCACACACCTACTTGGTCAGAAAATGAGGGTTTTCTGCCCACGTGTGTTCCCTGGACCTGAATGAACCAATCCATTGAGGAATGCTGTATTTCAGCAGAAAGAGCCCTGTAATTGCAGTATCTGTTACTGCTACAAACCAGCGTGGGGGCTTGCCCAAAAAACATGCTGTTCCCAACCCCTGATTTTACAAAGGACCCATGTTCCAGCACAATGTGAATCTCAGCTGAAGGCAGAGAGCACAAGTGAAGTGGAAAAATAATGTAGTCTACCTGCTAAATGCTTTCCACTTTGCACTTCATAAAAGAGGAGGCCACATCCCTGGGAGATGCCTGGGCAGCTCATTTGGTGATGCATCAGTGATCCTAATTGGGGTATTTAGGTTTTTGGCTTGTACTTGCTCTGAGTCTTTCTGGCACAGGTCACCATGGAGGGTACCAGCCTCTTTGGCTGGGCAGTCAGCTCCAGCAGCAGCCTTCTTCCTGACTGCTCAGTGGTTGGGTGGTGTTGCTGGGGTTATGAGCAGGACTGAGCAGCAGATGAGTTGTGCTCTATCACCATCCTCGGCTGGAAGCATTCCTGCCGGGAATAGCCTGTGCCTGCCTTGTATCCATTTGCAGATACAAGTGGAAGCTGTCCGTGCTGCTGCTGTATCTGTTGTTGGCACAGTCTGGGTGTTCCTCAGCGTGGGAACATCACCAAGGTCAGCGTTTGGCAGCCGAGGCTTTCTCAGCCCTGCAGGGAGGATCCTGCCTGAGTGCCCAGCAATCCTCATTCCCATGAACTCCAGCGTTCAAATCAATACCATTATTTACAGGGATCAGCTTCCCTTTCCCAGCCACACCCAACATCTGTAATCCAGTCTGATGCCTGCTTGCACTTGACATCTTGGTGGGTATCAGGCCTTGAAATCACAGAAATCACAGAACGGTTTGGGTTGGAAGGGACCTTAAAGATCATCTCATTCCAGCGCCCCTGCCATGGACAGGGACACCCTCCACCAGACCAGGTTGCTCCAGGTCTCATCCAGCATTGGTCAGAAGCATCCTCCTCTCATGGTAACCCTGCTTTTTGCACCTGAGTAAGTTCTTAAAAATGCCATTAGGATGCCAGGTGTGACTAAAGCCAGGCTGGGGGGAGATGAGGACTTTTCCCACCCAGGAGTCCATTTCCATCCTCTGTTGTTGCATCTGTGTCAGGCTGTAGTTGGCTTCTGCTTCCTGTGGCTGCATTCTTTAGGTCCCACAACCAGAGTGGTACCTCTTGGGAAACTTTCAGGGTTAAGTGGGGCTTTGTAGCCTCTAATTCTGTGCAGCCCCTTTTTGAAACCCTTCCCAGGGCATTATCTAGGGAAACCTTGGCACGGTTTGGCCCCAGACCAACCATTCACAGAGCTCCTACCTGAGCATCCCTGTCAGGCAGGGGACATCTGGAGCCACATTTGACCTGTTGCCTTCATTTCCATCTTGAGCAGCTCCCTGGGATGCCAGCAGCAGAAGCAGTGTAAAATCTGACCGAAAAGGGAGCTGCTGCTTTGGTTCTCTAAAGAGGTGATAGGTCCACATCTGAAACCTTACTTATTTGCCAGCTCTGTGCTTTATTATGGCAGGAGGTACACCCACCCACCAAAGGACAGCCAGCCCCAGCTCTGGTTGATTGGATTGAATCCATTTGAGCTGTCACAGTAGTAGATAATAGGCTGAGACACATTTCTGTTGGTTTTTTCAGGGTGTATGTACAATCGTGTGGAAAAAGTGCGCTGGTGATGCACCTGCAGGGCTTCTAGATCCGAGTGCTCTGCAGGGTGAAACTGTGTAGATCAATAACTCAGGCTGGAAAAGTACCCTGGGTTAATTAAAATGGGAGAAAGGTTTTCCAGATGAGGTCGGTGAAAAGGTCACAGGAGGCCAAGCTCAATAAATAACCTGAAAAAAAAAGTGCATATGAGGTTATAGATATATATATATGACAACAAAAAAGAAGGAGAAATGAAGTGGATACCTCTCTTAAAATAACTAGTATTGAAATATGAACAGCTTTGAAACCTTCAGCCTATTAAAATAATTAATTGAATTAAAATATTAAAGCATTACATGCTGTCTGCCTCAGTTAGGTGTTTGAACTGATGGGAACATGAATCAACTGCAGCTGGAGATTATTGAAGGGCTAAATCAGCTATTGATGGCCATAATCTTTCCTGCAGAAGAAGGAAGGAATATATATTGTATTTATGTGTGTCCAGTGTGTTCAGGTCAATAACTGAGCAGGGTGGATTGGGGTCTTTTTGAGTCTAGGATGAAAAATTCGTTGTGGGAGGAGGTTAACCAGGCATAAGAATTTTGAAGTGCTTCTGTTCTTCCTTGTTGCTGCTACTCATTTCCTTGCTGTGAGCAATTTCCTTTATCCAGGAAATTCATTACATCATAAAGGCAAAATGAATAATAATATTTTATCTGTTATGCTTATTCATTAAGAAATATGAATAGTTGATTTTTGTTTGTGTTCTGTAATTGCAGCTGCAAGTTGTCATGGAGAAATTGAAAATAGACACTGATAGTATCAGGAGGGGTTGGCTTGTCTGAGGGGTTGTTTTTAAGTTCTCAGGGTACTGTAGCTGAACAGAAGTGTGCTGGGGAGGAGGCATTTTTATTAGTGATAATAGAAATAAAAGACTTTTCAAAAAACCCCTGAGATAAATCTGCATACACTGAGAACTGTAGCTGCCTAAATAAAGCTGCAGCTAGAGCGGCTCCTCCTGCGGCACAGGGTGTGCGTGGAGACAGGTGGTTGTTTGTAACAGCCACTGATTAATAGGAATTGATAGGTTTTTTTTTTCCCCAAGAAAACACCTTAAAAAGAAAATAACGAGCTAAGTAAGGTGTGTTCTGAGGCAGGGGTTTGCTGAAGACAGCAGGGCCGGCAGCGGAAAAACATGAGATGAGAAACAGGGAAAAAGTGCTGATTGCCATTTCCCCTGACACCACGGCGTTCTGGGATAAATCAAATTGATGAACTCGGAGAAGAATGCCTGGAAGAGAGTGAAAAAGTGATATGACCCCTGAGAAAGGAAGGCGGTACAGGCTTCAACAGGCCATTATTTATTGACTTTTTAATTCCCATGCAGACCCCCTAATGCCAAACGTTGCCAAAAAGTTCACACTTCATTTTTTTCCTTCTATTTTTTTTTCAAATTTTTGGAACAATCTTGGATCTCTCATGCTTCATTTGATGATGCAAGAGATCTCATCTTTACATGCTACAGCCTGTCTTACAGAAGTTTCTAAACTCTCTGAATCCATCCACGACGTGTAAATTCACTTAATTCACTTGCTCTTTATTATGTTGGTCATTTATTGATCCAGTGATGCCTTTCTGTACATGTGTGTGTGTATATATGTATATGTAAGTCCAGAGAGAGAGAAGTTGTGGGTACCTCATCCCTGGAAGTGTTCAAAGCCAGGTTGGATGGAACTTGCAGCAGCCTGATCTAGTGGGTGGCGTCCCTGCTCACAGTGAATGGGTTGAAACCAGCTGATCTTCATGGTCCTGCCCAAAACAAGCTTTTCTGTCATTCTGTAAACATCTGTTTGTATGTATATACAAACCCAGCACAAACCAGCACATTTTAAATAATCATCATTTCATTTATGGCAATGGGTGACCCCCAGTCTCCTCCATGTACTATACTTACACAATTTATCAGGCAGAAAGGTGCATTGGACTTAAAGGTTTTTCATCTTCTTTTCCTACAACCTCTATGCGTGTTTTGGGCTTGCAGACCATTCTGTAGGGAGTTGTCCCTTATTTAATCTCTACTCCGCAGCTGCTTCTTGCAGAATGTTTGATGTCATGAAGGACCTGTGGGATGCAGGGGAGAAACCCATGCTGGTCACATTGGGGTCTTGTGGACATGGGTGGGCAGAACTTGGGCTCACCCAGGTCCGAGAGCCCATCCTGGAGGTCAATCCTGAAGTCAGGAGATTTGCAGCATCCTGCTGTCTCCCTGCTGTTGCCCCCATTAAATCCCATGGCTCCTCCTCTGTGGAAGATGCTCATTAAAACATGGCCTGAGTGAAGTGGCAGGGACAGGAGTTTGTCTCAAAGGACCGTGCTGTGAGTCTGATGCTGGACTTGATGCTCTTCCTGCTGGGAGGGTTGAACATTTCTTCCAGTGGCCCTTTGGCTTGGTCTGGCTTTGCCTTCAGGAGGTGGTAGGAGATGGCAGTGGCTACCAGCCAGAGAGGTGGTGGCATCTCCCACCTTGGAGATACTCAAAAACCTTCTGTACAAGGCCCTGGGCAATGGCCCTGCTTGCCCAGGGGATTGACTGACCAGAGGGCTCCTCATACCACGGAGCTGCCAGCTCGGGGAGGTGCGGGCCATGGGAACATCTGTCCCTGAGTGCTGCTGTGTGTCCCGCAAGGAAAAGCTGTGCACCGCTTGTTTGGCCCACAGGGCTGGGCTCACCATGTGCTGAGCTGAGCCACACGTTCCTTAGGTGGCTTTAGGAGAATGGTGTGAGATCTCACCTTCGGTGGAGCTTGTGCTGTGCTCAGAGAGAGGGGGCGAGGTTTGCTTGGCTGCAATTGAGAGCCGTCAGCAGAACTAACGGTGTTGTACCCCCTACAAATAGCAAAATGTACACTGAGAATCAAAGTTTCCCTATGAGATTTTATTTTTAAAACCATATTCAAATGAAGATTTAATGTGGAAACATGTTTCCTGATGTAAAGGTGAACAGTTTAGCTGTACGGGATAAATATTTAGGAGTAGCGTATCTCTTTCCAGTAAAAACACTCCCGGCAGAGACTTCCTTTCGGTAGTAAAATGGGGCTGTTATTTTATGTGCCAGTGACCTGATTCCAAAGAAGTATTAAAAATAGTGAAGTTGGCAGATTCTGACAAGGGAAGCAGCCAGGTGTAAGGGGCAGGGCTGTGAAAGGTCGGGCTGAAGCGAGGGGTGAGGGCTGTGAGGGTGATGGACAGCGACCCACTGGTTGTCTTCTCACTCTTCAACAGCTGCCAGCACTGCACGCTGTAGTGGGAGCGTGTGGATTGCAAACGGCCCATAAAATGAATTGCCAGTTAGAATCACCTAATTATCAAGCTCATGATTATTAATTGAAGGCCCATATGGGTGTGAGTTTCTGCACAGCTTTTCTGCCGCGCTGTGACTCCGGTCGATTGTTAAAGGCTTTATGGGAACTGCATTTCTACAGTGGGCTATGAACAGTTGTTCCTGTCCTTTCTTGGTCTTTTGGGGTTGGCAAGGGCAGTTTCTGAGCAGCCTGCACTGAGATACGCATCAGTGAGCCTAAGCAAAGGGCTGGAGCTGGCTGCAGGAATCCCCATGCACATAAAAACCAGCAAAGACCTGACTCTTCACTGTTGAGTCACTGTTACAGCTCCGAGTAACAGTCGTTAGTCACTCTTTGATTATGGGGATTTTCATATTCACTGAGTGCCACATAGTATTTATTTAAACACCTCTCCCAAGCATCCTGCAAGATATCATTAGGTAGGTGTTGTTGAGTGATGCCGGGCTGTGATGACTGAACATGTTAGAGCTGGGGCATAGTGAAATGTGCTGTGTGAGACTCAGAAGCATTTCTGCACCTTTTTTGGATGTGTTTGCACGTTGTCATGTGCCAGCACCTAATATGTTCTTCTGCTTTGTCCCTTCTTGCTCCTGCTTAGGCTTCAGCTCGGTTTAGATTTTTTTTCTTGGTTAATAAATCTTCACATTTGCACAAGTTGTCTTTTTAGGGTAGGGTCTTTTGAAAGTTTCAGTAAATATTTTTCTAAGGACCTAGGTGCAGATGTGCGTGGCTGGTGCTTTCATGCCCAATGATCAGATTCATGTGGCCAGAAAGTGGGGTCACAGTAGAAACAGTTTCTTGTGCTCTCTCAAACCCCTCACCACAGAGGTAAATATTCATCAAGAGAGCCTTGTCTTCCCCCACAGTGCCAGATTTACTTTTCCAATGAGCTGAATTTCAGCCGGGTTCCTGTGAAGGTGTCCTGTTGGCCACCTTTAGATGTGCAGAAAAGTGTGGAATGCCAGGTTGTATGGGACCCTGAGCAACCTGGTCTAGTGGGTGGAGGATGCTGGCACTAGATGATCTTCAAGGTCTCTCCCGACCCAAACCATTCTGTGATTTCTTTGAACCTGGGCTGAAGCAGAGCTTGGATGTTTGACTGGCCCACAGCCTGAGGAGACAACGGGGAAATGCAGTTTTGATTTTGAGGCGTGGAAGGGTGACGAGACTTGCCCTAGGCTGGGGTGGAGGTTGGTTGCTTGATATGAATTTCTGACCTCCCAAAGTGTAAGGACATGGAAATGTTTGAGAATGGCGCTCGTTGGAGAAGTCCCTAGCCCAGGTTCTCCTCCCTGGCTGCAGGAAGATGAGATGTGTCTCACACTGGGCTCAGGTTTTCTCGGTCCTCTCTTTTTCCCCAGTCTCTGTTGTAGCAGCATAGTTTTTTCTGTTGTAAGGGTGTCCAAGTCTGCTTCCAGAACTCCACCAGCATCAGCTCTGTGCAGCATGGTAGTTTGAAGATTTGGGGTAAAAAGGTCAGGGAAGAAAGCCTCCGCCATGAATATGTAAAAGAAAAAAGCTCCACGACCTCTCCTTCTGAGGAGTAATTTCATCGAGAAGTGAAATCTATACCTGCAGTGGATAGATAAGATGTTTGGGACTGCCCTCTGTCGCTGGTTGTTGTGCTGGAGGGCCCCTAGGTTTGGGTTACAAGATAGCTGAAAACTCCTTTCCTTGGCTACTGGGTGTAATATGAGCTTGAATTACATCAGCTGAATTTCTTGGTGGCCTGTGGGCTTGCTGATGCAGGAACCCATCTTTTCCCAGAGGCATCTTGCTTAGCCTTCCCCAAATGGGGCTTTTGTTGGGGTACAGGAGCTGTCAGCTTTAGTTGATAAGTGTTATTGTGCAGGCTGGGAAGCTTTAGCAGGTCTCCATGTGGGGTTTTTTTTAGTTGCTGGAATTAAGTGTGTAGTTTTTAATGGGGATCCTCTTACTTAAATCCACTGTCTGGGTGGGATGAGTTGGCTGGAGGCCATGGCAGGGATTTCCTGTGACCTGCTGCAGCCTCTCCAGTATCTCACTGCTGCCCCCAAACCCCCCCAGCACGAGGATTGCCATCAGTGGTGGTGATTTTGAGAGATGCCCATGGTTCTAAGATCGATGTTGGCTTCAGCAACGAGCCTGCCAGCCCTGCCTGAATGTTTTATTTAGTTCCCTCATAAAAGCTTTGACCTACATCTAGCACCAGGAAGCGATGAGGCTTTGATAACACTCGAGCATCCCAGAGGAGGGCACGCTGCTAACCAAACTTCCAAGTCGAAAATGGATGTGTACTTTAAAACATCAGATAAACCAATAAAGGCTTCAGTTAGTAAACAGCTTTATCTCTGCCAGGCACTACGTGATCCAGTTTTGATGGAGAGGATGTACCTCTTTATGAACTGTAGGTATTAGGAAAAGAGCTTTCTATTTTTAGCTGTAGGAAAGCAAAGCAAAAGCCGAAACACCTACATTTTTGTTGATATGAGAGTGTCAGCGATGGAAATGGGCTGGACCACTCGGGGTGAGGTGCTCCAGTGAAGCAGTGATGATAAAAAAGAAAGGTCCTGTTTGAATTTTTCTTCGCTGTGTCTGTCTCACCTGAAGCTCTCAGTGTGAGCCTTGTGGGCAGCTGTGATGGCTTCGCAGGTGTCCTTTCCAAAACTCTTGCAGCCTTTAAAAGCAATGAAGGAGATGTCTGGGAGGGACAGGGCAGGGAAGTTTGCAGCCCAGAGTCAGGGGAGGTCAGCAAGAACAGGATGAGAATTGGCCTCATTGCCCTGACAAATGGAGAGTCACGGGGCGATGCTGCAGGGTGCACCGTGGTGTGGCCCCACATTGATTTACACTGCTCGTCTGGGGAGTTGTGTCTGGGCCATCACCTGTTTGTGTACTCAGGTTGCACATTTTGTGTTTCTTTTCCCCCTCCCAGGATGAACTTGACCTCACGGACAAGCACAGAGAGGCCATGTTTGCGCTGCCGGCGGAGAAGAAGTGGCAGATCTACTGCAGCAAGAAAAAAGTAAGAGACTTGCTGGGTGCTGAGCATCTTCCCTCTCAGGCAGGGTGGGAAGGAATTGGAGGGGGAAGGACACAGCTCTCTTGGGATGCCAGGTGGCATTTGGGATGTCACAGAAATGTCTCTGTTCCTGGAGTGACCCTGGGAAAACAAGGTCTTCGGTCCCCAGCCCATTCAGGCTGGAGGGGGTGTCCCCACAACCTGCATGGGTGTCCCCAGCCCCATGCTCCTCCCTGCCAGCACATCAGGGCCACATGAAACTCTGAGGTTGCCCTTGCAGGGGCACGGGGCTGCTCACCATCTCCTTAGAGCCCCTCCCAGTACTTAAAGGGGTCTTATAAAACAGAGGAGGACAGACTTTATAATAGGGGCTGGTGCAGTAGGACAAGGGGTAATGATTTTAAACTGGAAGTTTATTTAAGTTAGATAAAAGAAAGAAGGTTTTTACAATGAGGGTGCTGAAAGACTGGCACAGGTTGCCCAGAGAAGCTGTGGATGCCCCACCCCTGGAAGTGTTTCAGTCCAGGTTGGATGGGATTTGGACCAACCTGGTCTGGTGGCAGGTGTCCCTGCTGACAGCGGGGGCATTGGAACCAGCTGATCTTTAAGGTTCCTGCCAGCCCAAACCATTCTAGGGTTCTGTGATTCCGTTCCTAAATTTGCCACTGTGCCCCTCACCTGGCAGCAGGAGGTGGCAGGGCAGTGCTGGCAGTCACTGGCCCCACTCAAAGGGTGCTTGCTGCTGTAAATGCCTCTTTTCTCCTGCTGTAGCAATGGCACCAGATTTTCCATCCGCATTTTAGGCCAAGAGCAGGCTTACCTTGCTCATGTAGGATTAAGTTTTAAGCCTCTCATAAATACCCCTGAAATCCCTGTATTATTGTTAGACAGAGGCCTGCCATGCCTGAGATTTAAATGGGAGGGGAGAAGGGATGTTAACAAATTACAGGCACTGGTCTGGATCAACAAGAAAATGAACAGGGGATGCTCGCTCGTCACTCCCTTGTGGATAAGCAGAGCCTTGCCCTGGTGTGTCTGGATAATGGGAGAGTTAAATCAAGCAAAGCCATGTCATTATTATTGTGAGTGGAGATTATGTGCTATCTAATCTCCTGAGGAAGGGTTTAGATGAAGCTGATGGTGGCTTTTTCCCTTCCCAGAACCTCCTTGCTCTCATGGTTTTGTAAAAGCTGTGCTGTGAAACTCCTTGCTCATGGAGGCAAGGAGCCACAGAAGTGCATGTGGCATCCTCAGAGGTTCTGGGACCCATCTGAGGCTGGATCCTGGCTGCTGGTCTCCTCTGGTCCTTATTCCTCTGGCTGTTCCCAGCCACTCCTTCCCTACTTGTGATGCCATCACAGTGAGCTGCAGGCATATGTGCCGCTGCTTGCTCTGATGGAGACGTGCTGGTGGAGACAAATGCTTTTCTCCTGCTTTTTTATTAAAAATGAGTGAGACCATATCAATGAAGGCTCCAGCCATGGAGGAAATCAGGAATTACATGGGCTGGAGAACATGTCTGTGCCCAGCAGGCTCGAGGCTATCCTGCCCTGTGTGATGGTGACTGGTGAACAGCAGAAACACTGGTGGATATCCTGGCAGCTCGTGGCAAATCCTACTTGTGCTCCTGTGTTTTTATGGGGCCAGATCACCTACATGGTAGCTTGGCATCGAGGAGAGGGGCTGGACTTAACCAGCTGAGAGCAGTGTCTGGTTTTTGGCCAGGGCAGCAGAGCTGGGGATAGGACAGTGCTCCTACCTCCCTGGCATGGCTGCACTCTGATTTGGGAAGGGCAGGATGTGCCCAAACCCTGTGTTTAACAGCAGGCTGTTGCTCGAGATGTTTGTAACACCCAGTTTCACCTGGAGGGTCCCAGGGGCTGGCAAAGGTGGACGTCAGTCTCAGGCAGCTGCCTGACTTACCAGCAATCCAGAATTGTCCCCTGGGCAGTTTTTGCTCTTTCCTCTGCTGCCAATTTTGGCTGGTGCTCCTGCTTTGCTGTCGGTGTCATCCACCACACTCAGCTCTCCAGATGTTGCATGTTTTATATATTCCCATGATGGGCAAGATTTCGTAAAAGGGAACCAAAAATGAGACATTTTTTGCTGGGTTGTCCTGGAAGGAGACCTGACAGCACCTGGCCTTGGCAGCGCCTGTTGAGAGGAAATAGGGGAAATCCAGCTATTCCCCAGGTATCTTTCTTTCCCTGGAATATTTCCCCCTGGCCTGCAGCCCTGTATCCTGGTTTCTCTGCCCTGCTAGCAGCTGGTTTTATGCCAGCCCACAGGACTGGCTTGGCAGAGTGGAGGCTTTGTCCTTCCTGATTCCATCCATGGAGACAGTGGGTTTGATCCCATCCTTGATCCTGGTGGGACCAGGGGGTTGCACTGCATGAACTCCTCATGGTCCCACCTCTCCCAGGGGACAGAGAGACAAAAAGCATCTCGTGATGGGGCTGTCGAGTTCTGTCAGCAGCAACCCAAGGAGGAACTGGAGTTTGCACTAAATCCAGCAGCCATGCAGCGCTGGGGTCAGGAGAGAGATTTAAAGATTATTGGAGAGACTTTCTTTTACGTCATCAGCCCCTCTAGGGCTGGGATAAAGCGGGGAAATGCAAAGGCAGAGATGCATTAACAAGGGGATGAAATCTGCTTTTAGAAGTGGTATTTCTGGACGATGACTCGTTTCATACCTCATCCCAAAATACTTCACTCCCTGCTGGCCCCACTCTCCAGGAGAGGATATTGCTCGGAAGTGCAGGGAGGAAGCAGGAGGGTTTCCAGATTCGCTGTTTCTTTGGCTGTGGGTTTGCCTCGATGGAAGAGGGTGACTCAGGATGGCCTTTTTCCAGAGGCCACGCTGCAGAGGGAGTTAATGATTAACCCTTGGTGCTTACTCTGCAGGACCTATTTAACCACAGGAGATTTGGCTCCTGACAGCCCATGTATGTCATGTGGAGCTGTTAAAGCAGCTCAAAGGGTGGCTTTTATGAGCCTCAAAATACAGGTGGGTACAGGGTGTTGGGGCAGAAGCTCAGAATAAATAACCAGGTGGGAGGGATAGGTAGTGAAAACCAGCTCTGTGAATGCAGGGTCTGGCTCTGCCCCTCTCCCTTTGGGTCCAGCTGAGCATTTCTAAAGCTGGAGTAGAGGAAAAATGACCCCCAGGGATGCCACGTGATGCTGAGCTCTGTAAGCTTGTGTTGAAAAGCCAGTGGCATCACTAACCCTGGGTGCATCACTCTGAGCAGTGTGAAGCAAAGCTTGTACCTAAAATTTCCTCAGGGGTCAGATAAAAAACCACGATCCTTTTGCATTAGGAAGAGGCAGCAGTGGTGATTTTTCAGGGGAAATATGTGATAAATAGGGAAACGAGTGATGTCTCTCCAATAATCCACTGTTTCCCAGCCAGACAGCCTCCTTCCCCTCCAACTGTGCCTTCCACCCACTCCCTCCAGGGAGCTTTGCCTTCCAGCTCGTTCTTCCACTTGTTCTGCTCAGTCCCGCAGCTCCTTCATGGGGCTTGTGTTCCATTTCCTTCATTTAAAAAGCATCAATTCCCCATATTTTTGCTGCAGTAGCAGAACTAAGAGCACAAGCTGACAAAGATGGCATGCAGGGGGAAGAAGGGAGGATAAAATAGCTCGGCATTTTGCCATGCTCCAGGGTCACCTGGGATGGATGAGAAGGATTTCATGGCCTCTGAGCATCCAGATATACCTGCTGTTATTGCAGCAGCAGGTTGAAATACCATCTCAGGTGTCATTTGCTCAGGCTGACTAAGAGAAACTGGATGTTTGCATGGCTGGGGGTGTTTTTCACTGGGAAATGTTTATAGTTTTTATCTTTCAAGGTAATTCCCTTTTTAGTTCCAATCACAACACACTTTTGTTTAAGCAAGGTTTTTCTCGCTCTCCAGCCAAAAAATGCATCTGTTAGCAATCTTTTTGGATTTTAAAGCAAAGCTTTTCAAACAATGAACCAGCTGACTACGAAAGGCATCTGGTCATGCTATATTTGCTTATGGGGAGCATAATTTTTAAACCCTGGGAAAAGCCTATGAGGGTATGTGTGTGTTTGTGGAGGAGAGGGTATGGGAAGTGTTAGCATATGAAAAACAAGAGCAGGCTGGGCTGGGCTGGTTCAGACCCTGAGATCCCAGCTTGGGGAGAGTCTGATGAAATTCCAGCCCTTTGCAGCGTGGCTCCTTGGAGAAAACCCACTGCTGTCACTGAAGGGCTCCCTGGGGCTTGCATGGAGCTGGTTGCTGTGAGCCAGCCCTGTCCTTCCAACCTTGTAGGATGTAGCTTGGTGTGTTGGACATCAGGTGGGTGGGGAACTCAGCCAGCCCCCACCTGTTATCCCAAAGCAGCTCCAGATCCATCTCTACCGCCATGGGCTGTGAGTGTAGGGAAGAGAACTGCTGGATCAGGTGTGACACCACCTGCAGACTGAGGATCTAGAAGATGTTGCCAGAATCTTGATTTGGAAGGAAAGCATGTGTGACAGAGCACTGAGGAGCATCACAGGTGTCTTTCTCCCCAGCACCATGGGGACAAGCTGTGAGGTTGCTCTGCTCCCAGCAGCTGCATTCCTGCAGGTCAGAGCAGCAGGAGATGCACCTTCCAGGTGCAAAGGGGCTGAGACCAGCCTTGAAATTGCTTTGAGCCACCACCTCCTCTGCCCAGTGATCGTTGGGAAGAGAAGGAAGTCTGGCTGTGGGAGCTGCTGACACTCTGAGGGGGAGGCATGGAGGCTGTGGAAGTGTCAGCCTTGTAACCAAGACATGACAGGGCTGGGGAGTGTGAAATCTCCCTGGGAAGAGCAGAGGGATGGCTGGAGCTGGCAGATTGGTGACCTTCACTTGGAAAAGCTCCTGCTAATGAGGCATCTTGGCTGGGCACTGCTTTCTCTGCAGTGCTGAGGAGGGGACGGAACTCGTTTATCAGGTTCACATCACAGCACACGCTGACACTGCCACCGTGGAACAAAACACTGGAGTGGCAGCATCCATCAGCCCCATGCACAGAGCTCAGGGTGAGGGGACAGCAGAGGCTGTGACATGAGAGGGTGACACCAGGGCCACAGCTGATGGGATTTGTGGTTTTGCCAGGCCCTTGGAAAGAAGAAGTAGGTGGGGGGAGCAGGTGGAGCAAAGCAGGGGATGGAGCAAGGTTTGCTTGTCTGTGCAGCTTTGGCATGTCCTAATTTTTGCAGCTGAGCACGCGTGTGGTGGCACATCGAGGCCTGGAGGACAGTGAGGGATGTTGATGTGCAATTAAAGCCATCAGTGTATCTCCAACAGAGCAGCTCAGTCTGGACTCCAGAGGGGCTCAGATCAGCCCTCACTTCTGTGCTGCCTGAGAGCACACACAGCAAAGACTCAGCCCAGAGAATAAGAAACTGGGAGATGTTCAGTGATGCAGTGGAGCATCCTGGAGATACTCACATTGGAGGTACTCAGCTCTGTGTCTGGGCATCCCTCCCCGAAGGCAGGCTGCAAAACCCACATCCCCAAAACCCACCCTGCGTGCTGGGAAATGGTTTTACACGCTCAGCCTTTCAAACCCTGATGCTGCGGAGGTTCCTCCCTCCTCCTGGCGCAGAGCAGAGCCTTGTGACTCACTTCCCTCCGGGCTGTCGCTTTGTCAGGAGATTTCTTTACCACCAGGAATACACCAAAGGACGCTTATCAGTGTGCTGTAGACCATTAGCCCCAGTAATTACCACTGAGCAACGTCCTGCAGCGAGCCGAGGGGAGGGAAGCCCAGCCGAGGGGAGGGAAGCCCGTGCCCTGATCTTTGCCTGCTTTATTGTACAGTCCCCCTCTGCCTGGGAAGCTGCTTTCTGATGAGCCTGCCCAGCTGCTCATCGGAATTAATGAGGTTCTGCTGCACTTAATTGAGAGTGCTCTCTAAATTGGGGGTTTCAGGCAGGAAATGCAAGAGCCCGAGGGAGCCAAGCAAAGGGAAATATTTATAATGCAGCACGTTAATTATAAATGAGCAGTTTAGCCAATTTTGTTGTTCTGCCTCCCCTCCACCCCCTGGAGACCTTTATTTGCTCCACTGCTTCTTTTCAACCCTAAAGGAGCAGCAGGTCCAGATCCCTGCCTGCCTCACAGGTGTTCCCAGCACGTGGGAAGGTCCTGGGGTGTGGGATGGCCCAGCCCTGCTGCCTTCCCTCCCCATTCCTCAGCAAGGACCTCACTCCCTGCCCAGCTCTCCTGGCTGGACACCTTTCCACCCTTCCCAGTTGGTGTCTCTGGTGGGACAGAGATGCTCCTTGCAAGAGGGGCAATGGGCAAGACCTCCTGTGACACCTCCATGGCAGAACCATGTTCAAGGTACCCGTGAGTGTCCCAACTCCTCTGTCCCCTGGAGTACATTTGCGTGCCAGACTCTAAAGCAGGGCAGGAAAGCTGGGAAGATCAGAATGCCCACAAGCTTTGTGCAGAGCCTGTTCCTGGCAGGGCACGAGGCAGCTCGGAGGAGGAGGTTGGCACAAGGGCACAGGGCTCAGCTGAGGAGCTGAAAGCCCTAATGGCTCTGTCAGACAGAATTGACACCGAGCAGACAGGTGGACTGAGCCTCAGACCAGCTGCTTGGCCTCTCTGAGGGACTCTGGGGTCAGGAGAAGTGTTAAAGCAGAGGACAGAGGTTTCCAGGCCTCCTGTTGCTCTCAAGCTTGTTTTGTTCCCGACCCTGGAGCCAGGCACGGCGAAAGGAAGAGTCAGGTCTGCAGGCACAGGCTGCGCTGCCTGGGGCGAACTGAATCTCATCCAAATTACCTGTCCTTGACTCATGTGTCCTCATCTTGGCACACTGCAGCTTGGGAAGTTTGGATGCACAAATGTTTCCCACATACAACTCTTGAGCCACAGTAAATGTTTGTGCCTCTGCTCCTCGGGCTCGCTGGAATCAGGCACAGTGGTCTGCGTGCACAGATGTGGGGGCAGAGAGGAGGTCACCCAGCTCCCACCATCGTAGGTGACTGTGGTGTAGGATGAGGTTTACAAACATCTCTTAAAGTTAGGGAAGGGGCAGAGCCATGCAGCAAGTCAGGCTGTGATCAGAAGATAATTACTGATGGAAAATGTTTGGGATTTGTGTAGTATTTGTTGACTTCAGCCTAGACCTGTGTGGCATTTCTGCTGTGAAAGCCTCTTCTTCTTTTGATATATATGTCTTTAGGAAAACAAAGTGAGGGAAAAGGTTAATTTTCAAGTATTCCCTCAAATTCTGCCTACTTACTCCATGCAGCTCCTGGGAATGTGCAGCATTAGTTATCTGAGCTGGGCTCAGAGGTCCTTCAATCATATCCTGCAAGAACAAGGTAAAACCTGAAAACCCTCATGAACCCTGACAGATGCAGGGCATCACAGACCAGGGTGGCCAAATGAGGCTCTGCATCGTTAAGAGTCATGGATCATGGGCCCAGGGGTGACATCCTTTGAGAGGTGACGTTGCCAGATGCATGTTCCCTCCTAGTGACCTATGAAGTCCCCAGAGGAGCTGTTGTGCCTGGAGTCTCTCTTAGGATGTTGATATGTTGATAAGTCCTGGTTCTGCTCCAGGAGTGCAGCCTAGATCATGTCACTCTTAAACATTCTTCATTACTTGTAAACATTTCCCCCCACATGCATATTCAAGGCTGTGCAGCCAAAGATTCAGGGGCACTGTAGAGTTGAAACGAGAGAGATTTGGATGTAAAATTTCAGTGTAGTTTCCCTGAAGCTGATAATGACAAGACTGATGCAGTGTCAGTGGGTCAGTGTTTGGTCATAGTGTAATTGTATTGAAAGTATGGCAGTTCAATAAACCAGGTAATGTTCCCATAGCTGGAGTCAGGGGTGAGCTCAGAATGTAGAGAGTCACACTTACTAAAGTAATGCAAGAGCTCAAGGGTGCTTCAGAAGTGGTTGGTCATGAAGGGTGGGGGATGTTAATACTATTTCTACTAATCTGGTTTTGTTTCACTTTTTTTTATCCCCTACCAGGACCAGGAAGAAAATAAAGGAGCCACCAGCTGGCCAGAGTTCTACATCGATCAGCTGAATTCAATGGCTGCTGTGAGTATTCCCCCAGAGCTCTGTGAACCCCGTGTGGGGCAGCAGCACGGGGGGGGACAGTCTGTCAGCATTGTGCCTGAGGGGTGGCAGCTGTTGGCAGAGGCAGTGTCATCTGTTAGACCAACAGGTACAGCTGCAGAATAGAGATATTCCTACAGTACCTGGGGTGTTTCATTCAGTCACAGAACCATGGATGGGCTTTGGGTGGGAAGGGACCTTAAAGACCGTTCAGTTCCAACCCCCTGCCATGGGCAGGGACCCCTTCCACCAGACCAGGTTGCTCCAAGCCCCATCCAGCCTGGCCTTGGACACTTCCAGGGATGGGGCAGAGGGATGAGCAGGGGCTGTGAGCCAGGCAGGAGTGTGCTGAGGGGAAGGCAGGGACACCCAGTGCTGGCCATGGGCTGCCAGCCAGGCAGAGCCCTGAGCCTGAGCAGAGCTTGTGATCAAAGCCTGCCAGATGCCTGGAGGGTGGCTTTGATCTCCCTGACGTGCTGCTGAGGAGGAGCTGGGTTAAATGGAGGGGTCAGCACAGCTCCTCCTATCTGCTGGGACCCTTCTCACTGCTTTGGATTAGCCTCAGCTGGGGCTGGCAGGGCTCACCCTGACACCTCTGGGGCCCAGCACTTTCAGGTGCTGCAGGAGCCACTCAGGGGCTGTTGCTTTAGCTGTAGCTGTACCCTATGCATGCCCAGGGAGCAGGCAGCCCTGTACCCAGGTGCAGGAGTCAAATCCCAGCCTCAGCTGGAGAGCAAAATCCAGTGTGGGAGATGCATCCCATGCACACGGCCACTGTCCCCAGCTGAGATGCACAGTGCTGGGTTGCACTGGGAGACTTGGGAGTGACAGGGTTGGCTGTTCACCATCCCCGTGGCCTGCTCTGGATGATCTCCAATAGCCTAGTGTCTTTCTTGGATGGCTTTTTTTATATTGTGGTGCCCAAAACTGCCCCCAGGACTTGAGGGGAGGCTGTGCCAGTGTAGAGCAGAGCAGGAGTTGTGTGGGGGCTTGGGGACAGAGCCTTCATCCCTCTGTCCTCAGTCCCCGCTGTCTCCTTGTAGATCATGGAGAGGTTTTCCTCACTGCTCCTTTTCCCAAGTCCTGTGATTGCCATAAGGATTCCAGGCACCCAGGGTGGGTTTAGGACCCCATGGCTTGGCACGGTGGGTGCTGCCACTCCTCGGGCACATGGGCAGATCCCCCTTCTGACTTCTGCCTTCCTCCCTTCACAGAGAAAATCACTGATCGCCTTGGAAAAAGAGGACGAGGAGGAGAGAAATAAAACAATCGAAAGTTTGAAGACTGCACTGCGGACAAAACCAATGAGGCAATTCCCCTTCCTGGCTTTATTGCCACAGTTGTGGCTTTGGATTTGAGTTCTCGGGCAGAGCAGGGGGTTAAATAGGAATATAAATGGGAGCTGGACAGGGTGAGGAAGGCGAGGACTCTGAGGCACCAATTTTTTTTTGTTTGTTTCACCAGCTGCTTTTTTTGTGTCACATTTTGTCACTTTGTTCCTTTTTGTTGGTCCTTTTACTGATCAAGAGCCACCAGGACCTTCCTGTCTGTTTGGGCAAATCAGACAACTTTTTTTTTTCCAAGTTGTCCTTTGTACTGAACAGAAGGTAAAAATCCCTTACCGATTCATTTTTTTTTTTTCAAGAAAACAATTTTTATTGTTCAGCCAAGCCCTTTGTTTCAACTTCAGCTCCTGTTGCAATTTAGAAGGGAATAAACTCACCTGAATCTTCAGGCTTTTATGAAATGAAAAAGAATTTGTGATGGGGAGGATAAAGGAAGGCTGGGAATCTTTCTGCATGTCTGTAGCTTTTCCTAATTTCATTTTCTCTGGAGTCTGCATGCACACATCTGCAACACTTGAGGTGCCTCAGGTTGACATCATCTGATGGGAATATGTTCTGTGAGGAAATGCCTGACCTGTTTTGGTTATGAAAGAAACAAATTTACTATTGCTTGCAAATACATTTTCCCATTCCACCTGTGGTGATGGTAAGAAATTCACAGGGTTGAGGATGAATACCTAATTTCTGTGACACCTGGACCTCGTGGGTGCTCGTCCCTTCAGTGAGCAGGGCTGGTGCCCAGCCATGAAACTTTACAAAATCCTTAAAAGTGGATTTTGAGTGTTTTTTGAGGGATGCAGCAGGCTCTGTTTCACCTGTTGGACCTACTTTTGCACCCAGGGAAGTGAACACCAACTTTCCTATTGACTTTGGCTGGAAGAAGAGCAGGCTTTGAAGCAGAGAAGGCAGTTTTCCCCAAGCCTGCAATTACCCCTTTTGTTGCTGGGCATCAGCATGGCTTGTTTTGAATTAAAACCATCCCAGTGCTGGGATGTTCTTGGCTCGTTTGCTTTCTGAGCCTGTGCCTTTTGCCAAACCAGAGGACACCCAGCCTGGATGGCACTGGGCAGGGGGGCCCTGAAATGCCTCAGCAGTGTGCAGCCTTGTGTCTGCCTGCTCCAGTGAGTCTGCATGGGGCACTGCCCTGTGTTTGCTGTCTGCCTTCTGTTCAGTGGCATTGTAAGTCTTCGTAAAAATCAGAAATCCCTTAAAATTGGTGAGATGTGCCTAAGGGAGGAGAAGGGTGTGGATGGTGAGGCAGGAGAGGTAGCAGATGGCAGAAAGGATGACATTGAGGTGTCTGCAGCTGATGAGGGGGTGACTTCGGGGCTTGGGATCTTCTAGCAGTCCAGAACTGGTCTCAAGTGAGTGGGATTTCAGACTTGGGTTGGCATTTTTTGCAGTGTGACTGCAAACCTCCAACCTCCATCCTGGGACTTGTGTTGGTGGCTGCATTAGCTGGTTCTCTTCGAAATATCCTCACTCCAGACAAACTTGTGTACATGGTACCTGGTTGCCTATGCTGCCAGGCACCAGTTAAATTCACTCTTGCAACCCCATCCCTGTGTCTGGGCCGCAGGAGTCCTTCAGGCTTTCTGCTATCCATGACAAAGTATACTAGAAGGTTCTAGGTTTACATCAACAGCCAAGTTAGTCCTGTTTGAGGGTAAAACAGTCCTTTAGCATTTTGTTTTTAAGTGAAAACCCCTTTTTCTGGCAGGTTTGTGACCCGATTCATCGACCTGGATGGCTTATCGTGTATCCTCAACTTTCTCAAAAGCATGGACTATGAGACAGCAGAGTCTCGAATACATACCTCGCTCATTGGATGTATAAAAGCACTAATGAACAACTCCCTGGGCCGGGCCCACGTCCTGGCCCACCTGGAGAGCATTAATGTAATCGCTCAGAGTCTGAGCACGGAGAATATTAAGACAAAGGTGGCAGTGCTGGAAATCATGGGCGCTGTGTGCCTGGTTCCCGGGGGCCACAAAAAGGTACTGGAGGCGATGCTGCACTACCAGAAATACGCCAGTGAAAGGACTCGTTTTCAGGTACGTGGGTCTCCACTCAGCCCCTGACATACAGCATTCCCGTCCCGTTCTCCTCCTGAATCTCTAAATGGCCTTTTTTCAAGTGTTTAGTTATGGCTGTTTGCAAGTTGAAAAATGCAGAATTGCCCCAGAACCATGTCTGACAAGATCTGCAGCTGAGCGAAGAGGGAAGAAACAGTTATTTAAGGCAACACCCACCAAAAAAACAAGGCTTCCTTGTGGAGGGTCACTGGGATCACAGCTCTGCAAGGCTGCAGCATACCTGGATGGGCTCTTAGCCCAAATGGGTGCTGGAGTGGCCAGCAACTGATGGTGCATCAGTAGTTATGGAAGCATGATGAGGAGTTGTTCCTGTGTGTGTTCCCTGGCTGTTGGGGCAGCACTGGGGCTGTCACGGGGCATTTAACTGGCACTGTGTGTTTGGCAGACGCTGATCAACGACTTGGACAAGAGCACGGGCCGGTACCGAGATGAAGTGAGCCTCAAGACAGCCATCATGTCCTTCATCAACGCCGTCCTGAGCCAGGGGGCAGGCGTGGTGAGCACCAGGGCTCGGGGACAGGGCGGCCTCGGGGTGTGTTTGGGGTGCTTTATTTCAGTGAACTTCCTGAGGATGTGCACCTCTCTGTGCTGAGCCCACAACTGTCCCTTGCAGGAAAGCCTGGATTTCAGACTCCATCTGAGATATGAATTCCTCATGCTCGGCATCCAGCCAGTCATTGATAAACTAAGGCAACATGAAAATTCCACCCTCGACCGGTGAGTAGTGAGCCCCAGCACACCTGTGATTTTTGCCTGCTGCCCTTTGGGGAAAGCACATGGCACTAGAGTCACAGCTCTTACAGAAATTCCTTGCTGTCTCCAGAGAGGGAGAAAAAAATTCCACCATGGTTTTGTTGCCTTCTAACATAGTGTTAAGCTGGGAAGGATGTGCCATCAGGGGTTCAGGGGATGCTGTCAGCCCTCATCCACCTCTTCTCATTCCAAAAGGCTCCTTGGACATGCTGTAGTGACTAGGAAGTTGAGGCTGAAGGTCCAGTTGGTGTTTCAAGCCCTCCCAGTGCCTGGGCCGCTGACAGACCACTGTCTGTAATTTATTAATTGTCACATTTCTATCTGCTTTTAACAGTCTTTTTTTTTTTTTCCCCTTTATTTTCTCAGGCACTTAGATTTCTTTGAAATGCTTAGAAATGAAGATGAACTGGAGTTTGCCAAAAGATTTGAGCTGGTGAGTATGAATGCTGCTGATGCAGACACTGGCACTCAATGTCACAGTTAGGTTTAAAAACACCTGTGTGCCCTGGGACAAGAAGCGGTCTTCTGGATAAAATGTAGAGGTTGGAAATTTTCCCTGTTGCCCTGCTCTTTTGCAACATCTATCCTAGAGCCTGCTTTAGCCCTTTTGTCCTCTGGCTGCCCAACAGCTCTGCGTGCCCCTTGCAGGGCAGTGGGACCAGTTTGTCTGTCAGTTTTGGGTTGGGGGTGACTGGTGGGGTCTGGAGCTGAGACTCGAGAACAGGCAGTGCTGTTGTGGGTGCAGCGGCCTGACCTTGCCCGGCTCCTGTCCACAGGTCCACATTGACACCAAAAGTGCAACGCAGATGTTTGAGCTGACGAGGAAGAGGCTGACGCACAGCGAGGCCTACCCGCACTTTATGTCCATCCTGCACCACTGTCTCCAGATGCCTTGTGAGTCCCGGGAGAGGCCAGGAAGCCCACGGCTTGCTGGAGGCTTGGCAGCCCAGCCCTCCTGCCCAGCAGGGTCATGACCACCCTTTTGCTCACGTCAGTCTCTCTGCCCTTCCTTCCCTGCAGATAAAAGAAGCGGCAACACTGTCCAGTACTGGCTGCTGCTCGACAGGATCGTGCAGCAGATCGTCATCCAGAGTGACAAAGGGCAGGACCCCGATGCCACTCCCCTGGAAAACTTCAACATTAAAAATGTTGTGCGAATGTGAGTGCTCAAGTGTCACTGTTCCTTGCTGGCCGCTGTCACACAGGGATGTTCTGCTCCTCGGCTGGACACAAGCCAGCATCCCTGGAGCTGCTGACCTCTCAGGACTCACTCACCCCACCTTGTGAATGAAGCCCAGCCTTTTCATTAGACAGCACTTGCAGGCAATATTTGAGATTTAGGAGTTTTGCGTGTTCCCTGATAAATTTTATGTAACCCTGCTGTGGGGAGACACAGCAGAGCTTTTAGATGTACCAGTTTGGGAGCCTTAAATCCCACATCCTCAGTTGTGTTTCTTGCTGGTGATAGTCTCTTATTTGCTGTAGTAGGATTGTCTCACGTGCTACATCTACTTTCCTTTTAGGTTAGTCAATGAAAATGAAGTGAAACAGTGGAAAGAGCAAGCAGAGAAAATGAGAAAAGGTGAGTGATGGAGAAATATACGCTGTCAACTTTAACCTTGGCTAAACAGTTAACATACACATGTTATTTATATGTTTATTTATACATGTATCTGCAGGCTCTATTGAAGGGCTGAGGTAGTATCATGCCGTGGGGCTGACATGGGAAATGGGCAAAGCAAATAAAATTTTTGTCATGGAGAGGCTCCAAATGGGATATTTAGGCACAGCACAGGCCCCCTTTTGTGAGCTGCAGCTTCTCTGCAGGGCAGCGTGGGGTTTAGCCCCCCATGGGCTGCTGTTGGCAAAAAGGAGTGTTTGTCACCCAAAAGTGGTCTCCTGGGGCTGTTTCAGAGCACACAGAGCTCCAGCAGAAGCTGGAGAAGAAGGAGCGGGAGTGTGACGCCAAGGCCCAGGAGAAGGAGGAGATGATGCAGACGCTGAACAAGATGAAGGAGAAGCTGGAGAAGGAGTCCAGCGAGCACAAGCAGGTCAAGCAGCAAGTGGCAGATCTCACAGCACAGCTCCATGAGATGAGCAGGGTGAGACCTCAAACCTGCTCCCTGTTGTGGGCCCAATCCCTAACCCCCTGCAAATGCCATAAGGTGATTTCAGGAGGCTGAGCT
This sequence comes from Picathartes gymnocephalus, assembly GCA_013390045.1. Classification (NCBI taxonomy): domain Eukaryota; kingdom Metazoa; phylum Chordata; class Aves; order Passeriformes; family Picathartidae; genus Picathartes; species Picathartes gymnocephalus. The sequence goes on from WEKY01008169.1 coordinate 90,237, forward strand.
TCATGGGGGGGACTGAGAGAGAGGCTTGTTGGGAGAGCCATCAAGGTGTCTGTTCCAGTGATTGGATGATCTTGTCTCTCCAGTTGCATTGAACTTGAGTCACAAGTGTAAAAGTCTTTGAATGCTTCTTTTGTTTCCTAAATTTTAACCAAATTAATTAAAAGTCAGCACGGGGGTGTTTCTTAGGTGATGTCTCCCAACTCCATATGACCAGTCCCCATTCCTCTTTCTCTCCCAGAGGGCAATCTGTTCTGCCAGCCCCGGAGGACCTCCCATGCCACCAGGAGCACCTGGTGGCCCTTCACCTTCTCCAACTCCCGGATCTCTTCTTCCCCCTCCACC
>WEKY01008169.1:90722-125303 GCA_013390045.1 Picathartes gymnocephalus
CCTCCCCCTGGCCCCCCACCCCTGGGTGGGATGATGCCTCCCCTTGGACCACCTCTGGGCATGGCCTTCAAGAAGAAGAGCATCCCTCAGCCGACGAATGCCCTCAAGTCTTTCAACTGGTCCAAGCTTCCAGAGGTAAGCTGGGCAACAATTTGGGCAGTGATACTGGCAGTGCTGGATGGTGGTGTAAGGGCAGGAGACCCTCAGGCTGCAGTGCTCCCACTGTCTTACAGAACAAGCTGGCAGGCACCGTGTGGACCAACATAGATGACACAAAAGTGTTCAAAATCCTGGACCTCGAAGACCTGGAAAGGACGTTCTCTGCCTACCAAAGACAGCAGGTAACAACTGGCCTGGGCTGGGCATGCCTGGGCACCTGGGCAAGGTGCCACCACTACGGGATCATGTGGTTTCACTTGTGGTCCCAAAACACATCTCCCATCACTATTTCATACCAAAGCCTTGCTTGCCAGATCGACTTCATCTGCTTTATCCTCTCATCCACGTGCCAGAGGCTTTGCACTGAGGTGGCTGTTCATGGCTCGTGGTGCCTGATTCCACCCCTGCCCACACACCTGACCACTTGTACCATGAGGATGGATCACCAAAAAAACACACACACAAAAAAGAAAAAAAAAAAAAAATAGAGACAGGGAATGTTATGAAAATAACCCTCAGATGTGGCCACAGTTGGGTAATATTTTTGGATTGCTCTTAACAGCAACTACTCCATTTGTCTGTATTGGGTGGAAAATTTCTATCCCTCTCTGGCCAAGAAGGACTAAGTTTTGCCCACATCTACCATGGGTGGGTCTCTTCTTTTATTTTTGTAGTGAGCCAAGAGCAAAATGTGAGCTTTGAACAAATATCCCAAACTAAAATAATGCCATGCAGGCAAAAGTCTCCACTTCTTAATCTCCTGCTCAAGCAGTATAGTCCCACTTTGGAAGGCATCAAAGCACATGAAGAAAATTAGACACTTATTTTATCCCAGGCATGATGAAAATAGGCAAGAGCAATGAGTTTTTTGAGAAGACAGGAGAAAAAGCAAGGAGAGAGACTGGAAAAGGATGTTCACCTGCTGAACACCTGGCTGTGTTCCTGGGAGGAGAGAACAGCTTGTTTCCTTCGTGCCAGGCTCAGTCAGAGGGACAGTGCTGGGAAGGAGTGGACCAGACCCATAAGCTCATTAGGCAGCATGAGAGTTTAATCTCTTCCAGAGGCTAATTGAGGGAAAGATCAGGCTGGATTAGAGCAGGGCAAGTATCAAGAGTAACCCACCAGAAGTACGTGCTGCTCCAGTATTTTGGGAATAGGTGACCACAGCAATGTCACTTTCCCCTGGCATTTTTGGAGCTTGACTCATGCCTGCTGGAGGGCACGTCTGAGGACAAGGAATGGCAATGGAAGAGGAGCAAGAATAGAAACCTGAGTGTCAGCAGGATGGTTTGCCCTCGGGCTTGCCTGCCCGAGCCCATGAGTCACCTGGTGAGATGTGGATTATTGCCAGGCAGGAATTTAAAAATAATTTGGCTTGTCTGAGGTCCTGCTAGGTGAAGTGGCTGGTTATATTTGGGGCCAGGAGGAACAGGGAGATGGTTCAAGGAGGGCTGTGACATGGGCTTACACCCCAGATGGGATGAGGACCAAAAGGGAAGTGGATGTAGGAGCCAGGGACTGGAGTGGGACTGGCAGAAGTTGCTGTGAGAGCATCTGAAAGGCAGATGGGAAAGACAAAGCCAAGTCCCACCTTGCTGCTGGGGCTGGAGCTGCCCTTGGGGACGTGATGCTCAAGTTCCTTGTGGTTCACCCAGGCTTCATTTTGTGTGAGTGGAGCCCTGGGACACATCTCCCTGGGCCTGAGGGATGTGGTTGTCTACCCTGAAGCCCTCAGGGTGCTGCCAGCCTTAGTCCCAGGATGGAGAGGGGGTGCACGGCTCTGCAGCCAGCAGCAGTGCAGGCACCGGTGTGTGGGTGCTCCGTGAGATAAAGAGAAGTGGAGAAGTGTTCCAGGCTGGATGGGGCTCTGAGCAGCCTGGTCTAGTGGAATGTTCCCTTCCCGTGGCAGGGGGTTGGACTAGATGGGCTCTAAGTCCCTTCAGCCCAAGCCATTCTGTGGTTCTGTAACACATGCAAGCCACGGGGCACTGTGTACATAGAGGGGGGCTGGGGAGTGAACAGCCTGTCCCTGAGGCACAATGAACTAATAATGGTTTAATAACTCACAGCATTTTCAAGCTGTAGCAAAACTTGGTTTCTGTCACGAAGGCACAAGGGAGGAGCAGGGTTTTCTCCTCCTTGTTTCTTGAGCCACTTGCTCAGTGATCCTGCCTCTCACTTGTCCTGAGTCACAATATCCAGAGCACAGGGGCCATCAGGGGCTGCCTGTCTGCCCATGCCCCCACACAAACCAGGGCTCTGAAAGTGCATGGTCAAGTGGTGCATCGCTGTGGCCAGTGCCCCAGCAGGGCTTGGGGACAGCAGGCAGAGGTGTGTGCGGTGCACAGAGCTCTCTGAACCCCTCCCAGGTGGCTGTTGTGGGGCTGCCTGTGCTGGGATTTGTCTGGTTTTGTTACCAGAGCCCCTGGGAATCCCTAAGCGCTGCACAGACCCGAGCCTTAACGACGTACTTAATTTTAAGCATCTCTTTAAATGTTTTTCCCACATCACAGGCTGGGATGTAAACGCATTAAGTGAGCTCTGCAGCTTTTGGGAAAGGCCCTTTCCATGTGGGGAGGGCAGGAGCCCTCTGGGCTTCCTGAGGCTCAGTCTGGGAGCAGCCCTGCCTCACGCTGGGTGAAGCTGTTGGGAGAGCCTGTATCCTCCCTCCTGAGGCTCTGCAGATGTCCCTGTCCCCAGAGAAGGTCTCAGCTGTACAGAATAACAGCATTTACAGAAAAGCCAACAGGAGCCGTGGAGGTTTTGGCTGTGGCTTGAGGACTGGCAGGAGCTCTGTAAGGGTGTGCATGTAGTGATGGAGAAAGGCAAGTCCAGAACCTTAAGGGCTTAAACTACACAGGGGTTTGTGCCTCTGTCAGGGAAGTCCTGAGAGTCTTCAGGGGGGCAGAGGCTGGGAGTGATGCTGATAAATAGCAGTGACACAGCCAGGGCAGTCCTGGCAGGTCCTGCAGCGGTGAGTGATGTAAAAGAGTCAGGGCCAAGTGGAAAAAATATGTGGTGTTGAACCAGGGGCTTAGCTGTGAGCTGGGAAGGAATTCATCTCCCAAAAAAGGATGAAGGAGGTAAAGCCTCCAGCTCCTCTGTGCAAAGGAGAGTGATCTGCACAGAGGCCAGGGACAGCAGGGCTGGGAATTGTTTGTGGGGATGGTGACAGCACATTTAAAGCTGCTCTTCCTTCCAGCATCCTGCAGCAGAGGCTGGATCACGGTTCCTGCGAGGGAAAGGGGCAGGGATGAGGCTGCTTTGAGGCAGAGAGGGAGGGTTTTTGTAGTGAACCTTTTCTCTACCTTAGTGCATGAGGAGCCCTCCATCTCCTAGAGCAGGGGACTGCAAAGAAAGCCACCATGTCCTCCTCCTCTCCAGCAGCCTTGGACAAGTCTGAGCATTGTGGGGCAGGTCTGAGGGTTGAAATGGAAGGAAGAGCTCCTAATTAGGGACCGGTTAAACGAAGATAAAGATACCCATTGCAGCTTGTGGGTGTGCTTTGTGCCTGTCCTGCAAAGGAGACTGCTGGGAAGAGATTGATTAATGAAACACTGTTCCTTAGCCTTAACTGAACCAGAGACTTTCAGCCACAAGACTCTTGATCAGCACAGCTCAGCAGAGGGAATGAGGAAGGAAAAACCCCCGTGTGTGTGGTGCTGGCTTTACTGCACCTGCCTCCAGTCTGGTGGGGGGAGGCAGCAGGACAGCCAGCTCTTGGGAGGAGCATGGTGCTGCTGGGCATTGGGGTGGCACTTGGCCAGGCTGCTGAGCCCTGCAGAGGCAGGGAGGAGGAGGAGGATGAGAACTCGAGGGGAAGCGTGTTGCCGTGGCAAATGGTAAAGTTTTGCTGCGGCCAGATTTGCTCTGGGATGAGCCTCTTGTTATTTCCACTTAAAAGCCCTGTTTTTCCTGGCAGTCGTGTTGGCATTTCAGTCCCTCAGATGTGCAAGAACCAGCAATTTTCCTCCCGGCACGGCAGGCTGAGCAGTGCTGTGCCTTTGGGCCAGTGGCAGGGCTTGGCCAGCATCCTCCCACCTCATCCTGTGTCCCCTCCTCACCTCTGTGCACAATGTCCCTTGGCCTGATCCACTCATGGAGCCGCCTCTTCCATCAGCTCTCCCCTTCTGCACATCCTGTAATCCACATTTTCACCTGCATCCCCCTGTTTTGGCACTGACACCCCCAAGTGCCTCCCCGGGCTGCCAAACCCCCCATATCTGCACATTTCCCTTCTCTGTGCTTCGACTCCCTCTGGTTTTGCCGAGATCACTGAACTGCATGTGTTTTTACTGCCTTTTTCCATGCTTCTGCTATGGCTGTAGGACTTCTTTGTGAATGGTAGCTCCAGACAGGTAAGTGAGCACCTGCAGGAGCGTGGCACGGGCAGGGTGAGCGTGGGGCTGGGGACAGGGACACGGGGGCACGTGGGTGCTTCTGAGGGGGGTTAATGTGTGACAGACGGGGTTGAATCAGAGAAGTGCAGAGATCACCAGAAGGAGCAGCTTGAAATTTGATGCTGGGGAGGCTGGTAAGGCAGAACCCACCTTCCCTGCTGTCTGGCCTGAGGTCAAAGCCAAAGTCTGAGTCCAGGAGCTGGATTTTTAGATACAGCTGAACAAAGAGAAGCTCCTACCCTTGATCAGTTTACATTTTCAAAAAATAGAAATGAACTCACAGGTTGAAGTTCTCTGCTTAGTCAGAGTAGGCATGAGAGGGGCAGCTGGTGCTGGGTGACTCGGGGCTCACTTCCCATTACCTGCCTCTCTTCCCACTTCTCATATCTGCAGGTTTTCTTCATTGAAACAAGAAACTTAATAAAAAAATGGTAGTTTCAGTGCTCACTCTTGGCCCTTGCAGTGGCCATGTGCCAGGTCTCCTACGCTCATGGACATTTAGTGTGGATCTATAACGTTCAGGACCTTGCTGCTCCAGATTGTTTTCCTTCCAGAAGGATTGAATAGCCAGCTTTTAACTGATTAACCTTACTAAAATATGCAATATGGTAAATTAAAACTTGGGGCAATATTAACTCCTCGGGCAGCCCTGCAAAACTGCTGTTATGTAGATCTGCCCATTTGTCCACAACCATGGTATTGTTACTCATCTGAAGGTAACGTGTTTAAGCCACTTAGGAGATACAGGTGCTTATACCACGCCAATTCCTGCTTTCAAATCCCTTATTTTGAGAGAATTTCCCTGAAAAAAAGCTGCTAGTTTCTTTTGCAAGTCTGTTAGCCTGGCCCGGGAGGACTGATGCATGAAGGGTGATTACAGATGTTTGGAGCAGGGGTGAGGAACAAGAACCATGCTGAGGGTGTGCAGCAGCCCGTAATGAAATATTCCATGCGAGGGTTTAATGAAGTATCACAAGTATGTATGCTAAGAAAGCCCACCCTTATTTATTCAGCAGCACCCGTGTGTTTGCAGATTTTTAAATCTTCCCTGTCTGAGAAAATATTTACATTTCTAACCAGTGGCTTCAAAGCCAGCTCTGGTTTATGAGATGACTTACTGTGTTTCTGTTACAGGCGAGGGGTTTTACCAGTAACCTGTGCTGACACTCCTGATTAATGGGGGGGCCCACTGTGTATCACGCTGCTGTGTGCCGAGAGTACTAAATGTCCTTGGTGCTCCATGGCTCTTCTCCAGGCTTTTCTTATTATTATTTTCTCCTAGAAGGAAGATGCCATCGATGACACTTTGAGTTCCCGGCACAAGGTCAAGGAGCTTTCAGTCATAGACGGCCGGAGAGCTCAGAATTGCAACATCCTCCTCTCCAGGTATGCTTGATGTCTTGTTGCCCTCTGGGGAGTGGGGTGATGCTTAATACCCTGCCCTGAGCTGCCCTGAGTGTGCTCCGCATCCCTAGAGCAGGGGGTTGATGACAGGAGCCAGTGCAGCAGGAGAGCCAGTGACACCTGAGCCCAGCTATAGCCTTACATCCTCATGGTGGGGTGACCCCGAGGGGGGGCAGTGCCATTGACTGGGTACGTGGCAATTTGGAAAGCCCCCAGGGGGCTGGGATACCTGGTGAGCCTTCACAGGAGGTGGAAAGAGGTTGATTTCACCTCTTATCTTTCTCAGCCTGGGTTTTGTTTGCTCTTTGCTGGTGGCTGAAGAGGGTCTCTCTGGGCTGGGGAAGTGCTGGGCATCAGCAGGGTGCAGGCAGCAGCAGTAATTTGGCCAGGACCTTGCTGCCCACATCTGAATTTTGGGAAGGGGATATCCCCTCCTACAGCTGCACTGCTAGTCTGACAGCCTGCCTCACACCCCTCACCAGGCAGGCTCAGCACTGCTACCAGCAATTTAATCTGATCTCCACATGGCTGCCAAAACGATAAAAAGGGATTTTTTTTTTTTGGCAAGATAAACTACACCAATAAGCCTGAATCCTGAGAAATGGGAAACCAGATTGTGGTGGTCTGAAAGGATAAGCCATCAGAGTAGCTACTTGGAAAAAAACGCCGAAATAGCAGCAGAAAATGCCACTTGTTTCTGACTCACCCAGCAAAAAACCAAATTCCAACAGCAGTAAAATTTAAAAATATGCACTCTGCTGTCTGGGGGCACAGAAGCTTCTGTGCCACCCAGGACTGGCCAGGATGGAGCAGCATTGCTGGCAGGTTGGGTCTGCAGCCGCAGCAGCCAAATTTGGTGTTTTCCCAGACCGTGGGTTCTGTCTGGTTCTTCCAAGTGGAGATGGTGCCTTGTCTGGGCAGCCCAGCTGATTTCCTTCCCTAGAAAGCTTGGAGAGGCTGATGTCTGCAAAAAAACCCTCTGGGTGGGTTACACAGCCCCTGGAGCTTCAACCAGAGGTGGCTGGCAGCCTGTGGGCAGCGAGAGCAGTGAGTGCCGCAGTGTTCGGGGGTAAAACTACCCTGTTTATGGCTGGCTCTGCTCTGGGCTGCTTCTGGGGATTTTCGTGCTTCCTAGCAGTCCAAATAAAAAAGGATGATGATGAAAGTAGAGTTTAAAGCAGCAGGCAAATGAGTATGTCTGTGGCAGGCAGCTATTAGCAAGTAAAACGATGGGATTTGGGGCACTGTTTGAGCTGCTCCCGGCATACGTAGGCTGAGCGCCGAGTGGATTTAGGTGTGATTCAGCCAGAGGTTTAAGTGTATATTTGGAAGTTAAGCACACAAATAACTCCTTCAGTGGGAAGGGGAGAGACCCAAGCACTCAGCTTCAAAGGCATCTTGCACGTCTTACTGAGTGAAGGTCTCAATTTCATCTCACCAGCAAACCTTGCTCTTCCAAGAAAGCAGTGGCTGGAAACAAATTGCCAGTAACTAATCCCACAAAAAGGGTAGGATGGAAGTTGCTGCCTGCCTGCCCTTCCCTGTGGGCCATTTCCTAGGGGAGAAGCAGGATCAGACTTGCCCTGCAAGGTGGTCCTCAGGCCTCTCCTATGGCTTTTCCCAGGCCCATCCTCATGCAGGGGTGAGTGGCTTTGAAGTTGCAGTGACTTGCCCCAGATGCTGCTTTGGAAGTGCTTTGGAGTTCATCTCATGGTACTCCCACAACCACAAGTGAGCTTCTCTCCCCAAAATCCTTTTGGGTGATTTGATACCAAGTGTTTCAGAGGAAGGGTGGTGTAGAGGTAAAGCCCAAGCATCCTTTTAGTGGCCTCAGGTGCAGCTCCTGCATCTCCAGCAGACTCCACATATCCTTGGGAAAAACCTTTTGCCTCTACCCACCCCAGCTGCCCATCCCAAAGCTGGGCAGGGCAGTTGGTCCCTTGTCCCAGTGTTCCAAAGGCACTGGTCTGGCAATTGGGCTGCTGCTCTCCTGCCTCTCTTGCATGGCCACCATGGGGCTGAGCAGACTTTCACATGCAAAAGGACCTGCAGGCTTGGCCCCTGATTTAGCTCAGACATTTGTGAGCTCACCAGGCATTGTCTGGCTCACAGCGTGGAAAGATTATGGCCAGTGAGATACTTTATCTCTCTCTGTAGATTTATTTTTTTGCCTGTTTCCCTTGCTTTGGGAGAAATTACTGCGCAGTGAGATCACTGGATTTTCCTCCAGCTTGTAATGCAGCACAAGAATATTTTTAACGCTTGCTTTTTTCTTCTGTTTTTTGGAGGACGCTTTGCTGATGTCAGTGCCTTACCGTGTCTCCCTCTGTGAACCCACCATGTCCTTGCTTTTGCTCCCTGTGTAGGGGTGTGTATTTTTAGTCCTGCATTCTGCCAGATGCAAATCCACCCTTCGCTCCATCTTTTTCCGCCTGTGCTGGCAGTGAATGGCTTGTTTGATTCCTCTCTCCCGGCGAGGCGGCGTGAGGCGTTTTTTTCCCCAAATGAATGTGGCTTTTCAGGGAGGGCGCGTCCCTTTCCCGGCGGAATTTGTTTTTCCCCTTCACACTTATCACATCCTCCGCGGGGTTGGACAAAAACCGCGCCGAGCAGCCCCGCGCTTGCCGGGCTGGCGAGCTGTCACCTCGCATCGCCGGGCTGCAGCCTCTAAATCCCTGTGACAGCAAGTCCTGTGACCCCGTTCCTCCCAGACAGCTCGCCTTCGACAGCTGCTGCCAACAATGATAATGATTGTGGTTATAGATAAGCTTCTAGCTTTCACTGGCCCCTTTCCCATCCAATTGTCTGAGAAGCTGTTTTCTTCTGGCGCCCCGCGCTTGCTCTCTGCTGATGCAGGGGCAGGCTCTTGTTCTTGGCACTGGGTTGTGATGATTCCTGAGAAAAGTTTTTTTTTTTTTTCAACCTCTTTCTTTTTAAATGCATTTTTATTGTTGACTTTGCTTTCTATGAGTAAGGGCTTAAAAAAGTCACCCTCATCTTCCTCCGCCCTCCTGGAGATGATCATGGTGCTTTTCTGTGCTTTAGGTGTTATGGACACCCCATTCTCCCAGGAGCATTTTGCCTCCCAGGGATCCCCAAATGCCCAGATCTAGCCAGTGTCTGCTTTTTATCAGAGTGGAGACTGGTGTTGGTGGAGCATTCCTATTTCTGCTTGAGTGTAAAAGGAGTTCTGCTGCAGTTTCATGTCCCACCTTGGATCATGTCCCATCCTGGGCACTGCCATTGTAAGGGACAGGTAGGGTGACCCCCGGACATGGCTGCTTGTTACTGCAGGCAGCAGAGGGGATATTTTCCAAGGATCCTGGGTTTGCTCCTTGTATGGTGACCCCAGGAATTGTCTCAGCCACTGCTCAGTGCAACCTTTGAGCTTCCTCCCCTGGCTGAGGTAGATTTTAACTCACTCCTTAATTAACAGACCCTCTCTAGGGTGCTCCCTTGAGGAGGAAGTGAGAGAGGACTGAGTGCAGGATGAGAAACGTGGGCTCATAAAGAATGAAGATTTACTTACAGGTCTGTAGGATCCACCTGCCTCGGTAAAGCTAATCCTTCACTTCCAGTCCTGAGCAAAATATTTTCAGCTAAACCAAGCCCTTGCTGCCCTGGCCTCAGAAACCAGCACCCTTCCTGTATTAGCTTTAGCTTCCAAAAGCCAGCTCCAGTCTCAGTCTGTTCCCTGAAGGGACGTGGGGGTGAAAAACACCCTCCGTGTTTAATTACTCAGAGTGATCAAGTCAGCTCCTGATGTTCTTTTTGATCTGCTGATCAGGTTGACTTCCAAGGCCTCACATCCTGCTGTAGGGTGTGTTTCTGGTTTCAGCTCATTCCTGTGAGCCACATCCAGTGTTTCAGCATCCCTTGGCAGCACTGATCACCGAAACTGGGGCCATGGGGTTCCTCCAACAGGTCTTTTCAACTCTGTGGTTTTTCCCTGCATGCAGGTACAGGGAATTACATTTTTTAACCTGGATCTGTTGCAATGACTTTAACCTTGACTGCACGCCAGGTGAGGGAGAGGATGTAAATAGAGTTGCAGGAGTTTCTGGGCTTTCCCTTTATTTAATTTAGATTATTTTACAGACCACAATGCAAAGAAGAATAAAAATGCGTGTGGTTTTGCAATCAAAGTCCTTGCAGGGAGCGGTTCCAGGGAGTGCTGCAGCTCAATTAAACTGTAATTAATGGCTGCTGTAGCCCAGGAGGAGCCGAGGGTGTCTTTCCATCTCTGTTGCCTCAGCTCTGTGTGGGTTGCTGGCAGAAAGATCCCTGCCAGGGAAGCCCAGCCTGGTGGTGTTTGCTGTAACACAGTGGGCTGCGGTTTTGGAAATCTCCAATTTGAGGCTGCGTTGTCAATTCCTGTTAGGTGAAGTAGAGGAAGAAAAAGGTGGAGGAGAGGCTGGTTTCCAGCTTCTTACACTTCGAAGGGCATCGAATCCCCACCCCTCCAGAAAAAACCAAACTGATGGGTTTCCTGGGATGGTGAACATCCACTTGTCCAAATTCTGGATTTCTTTCTCATTTTTTCCTAGAGGAAGACTCCAGCTGAAGGTGGTCAGGAGAAGTGGGAGAGGCAATGTTTAAATCCTAGAACAGCAGTGGAAATGGGCCAGATTTTCCTTAAGGGATGTGGCAGTGGGTTCAGGGGCAGTGCTGAGCTGCACACCTGAGCCTGGGCTGGGCTGGGCTGGACTACTGGTGGGAACGTGACCCCTCCAGCCCCATGGCCTTCAGGGGTGCTGGAACTGCAAGAACAGCATTGCTGTGGGCAAGAGTTACATCTGAAAATCGGATGTTTAATGTACTCCTTGCAATCCTTACGTGAAGTACTATAAAACAGGGAAATAGGGAATGGCAGCTGCAGTGTGGGGACAGGGAATTGGCTGGGGGGGTTTGACCCCCTGTTTGCAGCAGGGCCAGGGCTGCTCTGTGCTGTGCTGAGCCTTGGCAGAGCATGGTCCTTCCACATTCTCACACATCCTTCTTCATAACGTGCTGGATAAAGCTGTTTGTGATGCTGCTGCTGGCTGGGGTTAAACTGTTCCTGTTGAACAGGTGTGTAAGGAAATGCTCCTGAGCCTTCCCCGATGGCTGGGCTGGGAATAACGCTCCTTCACTCCTTTCCTTCCACCTCCCAGGCTGAAACTCTCGAATGAGGAGATCAAACGAGCGATTTTGACGATGGACGAGCAGGAGGACCTCCCAAAAGACATGCTGGAACAGGTGGGCAACGTGTTTCCTGCTCCTTTGTGGTTGCCTCATGCCGAGACGATGCTGTGCAAAGTGCTTGGGACCAAAGCGCAGCCTGGAGTGTGTCAGACCCCAAATTATTTATCAGCCTCATGTTGAAAAACCACCCAGGTGGGCTGGAGCAGGAGGAAAGCAGCTCGGTTGTGGCATCAGTGCTGGGAGCAGCATAGCCCCCATGTGCCATTCCTGTACTCAGGTCTGCCTGGGACCCCAAGGTGGGGCCATTTCCCCTTTTCGTGGCTCCAGCTTGAAGTTTGTGCTCAGTGGTGGTTTATTTTTGAAAGCTTAGACAGTGTTTGTGCAGTCCTCAAAAGGGGAATCCCATTTTTCACCTCGTCTGAATCCCTTCACAAGTATATTATTTACCTGTCCTTAAACCTGAGCTGATAATTGCACCTTGAGCAGAGATATGGGAGGTTTCATTGCACAAAATTTCCATCTGCTAGTAAGTAGCGTTGCAGCAAATGGGAGTCCCTGACTGACATCTCCTCTGGCAGAGCTGATGTTGAAACCTCCTTGGAGCAGACTTAGTACATCTGTTGTAAAAGCAGAGTGACGGCAGGGCAGAGACAAATGAGACTGATGTGATGGAGTAATGTGAGGAAGGTCACAGGGACAGCAATAACACGTATTTCACAGCTGCCTTGGGGTCACTGTCTGTACATGCTGAAAAGGTGTTAGACTCAAGGAAATATATCACTTTTTGGCTCCTGAAAAACTGTGCAAGGACCTCATGTCCACTGCTGTGCTTTCTCCTGTTCAGCTCCTGAAGTTTGTTCCTGAAAAGGGTGACATTGACCTGCTGGAAGAGCATAAGCACGAGCTGGACCGCATGGCCAAGGCTGACCGGTTCCTCTTCGAAATGAGCAGGTTAGTGGCTCAGGGGACACATTTTGGGCAGTGGCTGCATGGGCTGGATGGGAGGTGGCTGTTTCTTGGAGCCTGCTTGGGAAAGAAGCACTTCTTACTGTTTTTCACATCAAGAAATGAGTGGGCCAAGCAGACAGGAGGTCGAGCAAGGTGCTCCAAATTGTAAGGATCATTTGTGATGTTGTGCTCCTAAAATCAGGGTTGTGTACCCCATTCAAGCAGCAGCTGGACAGCAAGGGAGAGGGATGGGGAGATGGATTTTGTGGTGGTTCTGGGTTGATGGTTTGACTAGATGATCTCGAGGGTCTCTTTAGACCTTGATGAGTCCGAGATTCTGTGATCTAACCTGGTCTAGTGGAAGTCGTTCCTACAGGGCAGAGGGGTTGCAACTAAATGATCTTTCAGTCCCTTCCAAGCTAAACCATTCTGTGATTCACTGTGGCCCAGGTGGGAAGTGCTGTTTGAACGGTAACACAATGCTCCTTTCCCTTTCATCCTGATGAATATTCAAGCCTGATGTATGTACACTTTGCCCTGCTGTGTAGATGAGTCCCACTCCTCACCTCAGGATTGACTCATCCCTAGGGCTCCTGAGACTATATCAGACTGAAAGGAAATGTCATTTCTTCCTGCTCCTCGTAGCAATCATTTAAGACTTAGGAGTCTTCAGGGATGAATAACCTTATCTATTGCATGCACATCCTCCAGAGGTGCTGGGTTAAAATCTTGAAGCTCCTCATTTAAATTGAACTGAGCATTGAGCTCTTTGAATTTCTTAGCTGAACTTCAAGCCAGTCACTTGTTGGCAAGGTCAGCAAGTTTTACAATTAGAGATTGCACTGGGAGATCAAAAATAGAAATGCTCTTGTCCTCCCCGAGTAACGCACCGCTGAGCACCGGGGCGATGGGCTGTGTGAAGCTGAGCGTCCAAGGCAGGCAGGATGGAGCTGTGAAGTTCAGACCTGAGCCCTCAGGGCTCAGTGATGCTCAGAATTAGCTCTTCTATCACAGGTCACCTTTCTTCTTCACAGGCTCTCACCCAAGTGGTGCTCCTGTGCCTTCATCCTTTGGAAAGCACAATGTGCTGATACAAATGTTTTCCTTGATTTCCAGCATGGCTTTTTAATTTGCCTTGTGGTTTGTAACCGAGTGTGATGTCTTTGTCACCTCTGATTAGTACAACAGTGTAGCTCATGGCCCCGTATGTGAGCATGTCTCCCGTGGATCCTTGGTCCAAGTGACTCAAATCAGGCTGCCATGTGCATACAAGTGAGATCTTGTTTAGCCTAAACACAGCTGACATGAGCAGAGCCATCCCTGACTTGCTCAGGAAAGGGGCTTTCCAGCCCAGGCCATCATTTTGATGATTAGAAGATCCAGGTTCATTAATTCTGGTCATAGGTGAGCCTCTCTCCAGCTGCAGCTCATCACAAAGCCATGGGGAGCCCAGACCTCATCACCACCTTTGCTAAGTAGTGGTTGTGAAAGAACTGCTTGTTCATATCAATAGGGTGTAAAAATCCACTTGTTGAACCTGCTGAGTTAAGGATAGGCTCAAGTATGTGCTCAAGAACCCACTGGGATCCACCCCAGGACAGCTGTAGCTTCAGTTGTCATTTTTTCCCATCCCAGCACAGTTTCAGGGAGGAAAGGTGTCATTATTTTTTAATCACCCTGGCTCAAGCATACTTTTATAATCACAGCTGTGAGCAGTGGAGCAACAGAGCTCTGCCTGGAGCAAGCAAAGCCCAACCTGCACCTTCTCCTTGTTTTCCAGGATAAACCATTACCAGCAAAGGCTGCAGTCCCTCTACTTCAAGAAGAAGTTTGCAGAGAGAGTTGCAGAGGTCAAACCCAAGGTGGAAGGCAAGTGACCAGACCTGCTAAGGGACTCTGTGCCAGCACAGGGATCACTCCCAGGAAAAGCATCCTCTGTGCCAGGATGAGCCTGGTTCACATGGAGCTGGCAGTGACACAGGGGAAGGGAAGGAGTTGGTGGTCACTCTTTGGGGGTACTGAAGGGGTTGCTGGTGGGCTGTGGTGGCAGGGGGTAATGTCCCACCCCCCTCTGCTTTCAGCCATCCGTGCTGGCTCCAAGGCAGTGCTGCAGAGCAGCAGCCTCCAGCAGCTCCTGGAGGTGGTCCTGGCCTTTGGGAACTACATGAACAAGGGCCAGAGGGGCAACGCCTTCGGGTTTAAGATCTCCAGCCTCAACAAGATTGCAGACACCAAGTCCAGCATTGACAAGTAAGCAGCCCTGCCCTTTTCCTTGGTAGCATCCACAGGCCCCAGGGGTGTCGGGGGAATGGAGGGGTCATTAGCATTGCCTCTGGGACATGGCTGGGAGGAGCAGTCCCCTCCTCCTGCTGCCCAATTTGGCACATCCAGTGATGTGAGTGTGCATTTTTTTGAGCAGGACAGCTTTCAAGGGAAGCTGAGCTGCAGATCAGCACAGAGATGGATGGGGGCTTTCCTTCCTGGGCTGGCTAAACTGTAGCCAAGGCTGATTAGGAGGATCATCTTCCAAATGCTTTTTAACCCCTTTGAAGAAGCCAAGAGCCAGAGAAGGGTTTCCAGGGGCTTTTCTCCATGGGAATCCCCTCTGCCACTCTCCCATGCTGATGCAGCCATCGCCTGGTTTGCTCTGCCCTGCTGAGCTCTGTTCACAGAGCGAGAGGAGCTGGGTCAGGTCTCAGACCTGCCTGGTCTCATCCATCAGTAGAGACAGTGGGGGACAAGAGCAGTGACACTCAAGTCACCTCCCCTGGGTCCTCCTGTGGAGAACCTTTGCTTGCAGGGACCAGGCTGCTCTGCCCTGTAGCTGTGCATGGGACAGACCCATCCCATGTCCCCAGACAGGCATCAAGCAGCATCCTTGCAGAAATCCTCAAATAGTTCATTACCAGGGTTGGGATTTAACCAGGGTTTTTGACTGAACTATGAGCTCCCCAAGATGCTGCCACACTGACCTCTCTGCTCCTCTCTCCTAGGAACATCACCCTGCTGCACTATCTCATCACTGTTGTGGAGAAGAAATATCCCAAAGTCCTCTGCCTGCACGAGGAGCTGCGAGACATCCCGCAGGCAGCCAAAGTCAAGTAAGCAGGGGTTGAGGTGGCACTAAGGGAGCACTGGGAGCACCTCTCCCCTCATTTCAGCCTGCTTTTCCATGTCACCCCACCCCAGCTCACCTTCCTGGCCAGATCCTGGCTGCTGGGCTGTATCCCATGCCGTGGCCACACTGGCCCAGAGCAGCCCAGGACTCACAAGCAAACATCACCTGGTGGCTTTAAATCACAGCCCTTGCAGCAAAGGCTCTCGACTTCTGAGCTTGAGGGAGGAGAGCTGCTTGCAGCAGCCGCTTCCTGTTGTTATCTCACCGCAGAAGCATTTAATTAATTTCTAATGGTACATTAAGTAATCCGGGAGGAAGCGGTTGCGGTGTGGCTGCAGATAAAGGGCAGCTGTTTATCTTCATGTGCCAGGGAGGCTCTGCCTGCAGCACGGGCAGGACCAGGCAGCTCTGTGAGGGGCTCAACCTGCATCCAGGTCCTGCCTGCCCCTGGTTTTACCACCAGCGTGGAGTTTCTGGGGTTTGCAACCAGCTTTTTAACCCTGCCCAGTGACCTGTTGGGAAGAGGCTCCCCCAGTTCAGCAAAGACTTTAAACACAGGCTGGACCTTTAAGTGCAGGAGGAATCTGCTGTTGCCCTGCAAAGCTCTCAAGTATGTGCTGAAGTACCTCAGTGAGGCTCAGTTTTGGCTTTAAACTCCAGCAGGACTTTGATGCTTCAGGGATGTGAGCAGCAAAGATCACACATTTCCACAGCCATTTGTGTTAGCTGTGGACATGGAAAGGGGCTGAAACTCTCTTTAGAAAGGGTGCAGTTAGAACAGGTTACCCAGAGAAGTGTCTGCCCCCTCCCTGTCAGTGTTCCAGGCCAGGTTGGGTGGAGCTTGGAGCAACCTGGGATAGTGGAAGGTATCCCTGCCTGCGGCAGCAGGGTTGGAACTAGATGGGCTTTCTAACCCAAACCATTCCATGGTGCTATGAAATACACATGGAGTTTGCAGCGGCTCAAGTGTCTTTGAACTTCAAAGGTCTCTTGTAGCAGTGGTGGGTTCCCAAGGAAGGTGTGTACTGGACAAAACAAGGTATAAAATGTAAAATAATTGTCAGGCATTGGGACTGAACACAGTGACAGGACAGTTCTTGGCGTGCAGGGAAGAGTGTTCTTCTCCCAGAGGGTGGCTGGGCACTGGAACA
Source organism: Picathartes gymnocephalus (assembly GCA_013390045.1). Taxonomy (NCBI): domain Eukaryota; kingdom Metazoa; phylum Chordata; class Aves; order Passeriformes; family Picathartidae; genus Picathartes; species Picathartes gymnocephalus. The sequence goes on from WEKY01008169.1 coordinate 107,087, forward strand.
GGCTCCCCAGGGCAGTGATCACAGCCCCAAGCGTTACAGGGCTCCAGAAACATTTGGACAATGCACTCAGGCGTGGGGTGGGATTCTTGGGGCTGTCCTGTGCAGGGCCAGGTGTTGGACTTGATGATCCTTGTCAGTCCCTTCCAATTCAGGATATTCCATGGTTCTGTGGGTGTGTGGTGCTCAGTTTGTAGGCTTAGCTGAGGGCACAGCTGAGCAGGGCATGCGTCGAGCTGGTGGAGACTCCAGCTTTCCCATGCTCCTGATCTGCAGCTGTTGCACAGACACACGTATGGGAAAGAAAATATCTGCACAGAGGGTTTCTTTACCCCCCTAAACTTTATCATTTCGCTCTAAACTGGACACCATATGTAACATTTGGGTTTGGTCCAATCTAGAGCAAAACCAAAAAGTTTTCTAAAGCTCTGGAAAACCCTGAATTCCCCCCAGCCCTGCAGCTGTGAAGCAGAAATTGCCGCTCTGTCAATCCCACCACTGGTAATGAACTGCTGGAGCACAGGGCTCCCAAAACTGCATTTTCCCAGACTAGACCTGCCAGGAACGCTTGCTCCATGACCCAGCGTCAGCATTTCCAGGGACCCCAGCCCTTGCACAGACACCCCTGGAAAGGCATCAAGCCTGTGGTCACCGAGGCTTTGTGAGAAAGCTTCCCCTCAGACATAGTGGTAGAAACCCATAAGCAATTGAATTTGAAGCTCATCAGGGGCTTGAGCCTTGTGTAAACAAAGCCAGCGCCAGACGTGCTGATTTATTTTTATTTCTCTATATTTGGGCTGTCTCCCTTTGTGAAAGCCTCGCTGCAAGGAAGGATGCTTTGCCTGGTGTTCACCCAACCGTGGTACCCTGAAAAACTGTTCTCTCTGCACTGGGACAATGACCCCATCTACTGCTGGACCTGGAGAGAAATCTGTGCCCAGCAAGGCCCTCTCATGAGGCATCCTTTCCCTTGGAGAGGGCTGGAGGCTGCTGAGCTTGCTAAACCTGTGCAGTCCCCTTGATTAAAAATACAGAAAAGCGCCTTGCTTTGAAACAAGCAGCTGCAGCCACTTTGAGATAGTCCCAGTTTAGAGGCTCTCAGCCTGATTTGCTGCTCGGGACATGCTGATCTGCAAAAAGAAGGCAATGTGGGCAAGGTTGTGGTCTTTTCAGTGGGAAAACCATGGTTAAGGTGGTCAGAGAGCTGTAGATTTTTGCTGGGAAAGGCTGAAAATTAACGTCCTGCTATTTCCAACAGCATGACAGAGCTGGAGAAAGAAATAAACACTCTGAGAAGCGGCCTGAGAGCAGTGGAGACTGTAAGTATTATTTAAATCAAGTATAGTCCAGCCTGGCTCTGAGCAGCACTGCAGCCCTCCTTGGGGAGGCAGGCCAAGGAGCTCCTAGTGAAGCTGCTTTTATTTCACATCCTGGAGATCTGTTTGCCTTTCCTTCCTGCCCTGCACATGTGCCTGTCCTCTCAGGGCTGTTTTGGCACTGAAGTTACCATGTGTGTTTAGGCACATGCATGGTTTATGTCTAATACATCAAGGGAGGCTGAGTACGCCTAGTTGATGATGCCCATGGAGGACCTGTGATGTGCAGAGGTGAACCCTGGCTGTAAAACCATTGAGGGCTGGGGAGCACTTCTGCAGCACAGCTGGAGTGGTGATGAAATGGTGGTGGTGTCTCAAAGGACTCACTGTCTTGCTGAATTATCCTGCTTCCATAAGCTTTCCTGCAGGATTTGGCTTAAAAGCTTACTTCAGGAATTGTAAAACGGGATAATCTGGGGTGTCATGCATGGCGGGGGAGCAGCAGTGATGCTGCTGGCAGAACCCCTGGCACTGATTCAGGCACACTCCCAATGCCACTACCAGAGGCCAATAGTATTTGTGTTCCTCATCAGCCAGGGCCTGACCAGTTTTACCTTTTTTTTTCCCCCCCAAAGGAGCTGGACTTCCAGAAGTCTCAGGTTCAGCAAGCAGGTGACAAGTTTGTGTCTGTTGTCAGCCAGTTCATCACATTGGCCAGCTTCAGCTTCTCGGATGTCGAAGATCTCCTGATGGAAGCGAAAGAGCTGGTAAGGCCACCAGTGTCCTTGAGATCTGAGCAGCTTTTCAGCCTCACCTCCTTCTCCCTGGCTGTACCCGTTGTCCAGTTGGCATTGTCCTTCTGACCAGGCTTGGGCATTGTGATGGACCTCCCTGAGGCCATGGCTAACCCAGGCCACCCTTTCGGCCTGTTGATGGTAACCTGGCAGACATATTCTCTGCAGTGAGTTAGGACTGTGCAGATGGTGACAAATGCCCTGCAAACTGTATCATCTCCTGCTGACTTGGCTGGATCTAGAGCAGAAGGTCTGGTCATGGTCCGCAGCATCTGTGGAAGTCCACTCTGAAGCAATTTTCCATGGTTGTTGGAAGGGGTGAGCTGCGTGGAGCACTCCAGCTCTTTGCTTTTAAAACACATGTCCAGATTCAAGTTGTGTTCCTGTTTTCTCTTAGGAAAGCAGAAACATCCCTGTTTTATAAACTTTATATCACATGAGGACAGCATTTGTAGCCTTTCCTCCCGCACCAGAATCTCTTGTAGCATGGCTGAGAATTTTAATATCTTGATTAAAATCAGCAAGATTAAGCTCAATTATATTGACTTATATAGTGGCACCTCTCAGATTCCTCCCTGCATCTTGAAGTGTTAAGTCTCTTAAGTAAACAAAGAAATAAAAATGCACTAAATGTCTTTTGAAGAGCCTGCAAATAAAACTAAATCATACAGGCAGGCTTTAAAAATGTTCCTCTTGGTCTACCCTGCAATATCAAAGCAACTAATAAATCTGTTGGTGCTTTGATTTTGTTTTCCTTTTCCTTTAAGCATATTTATCTCCTTCACAATTTTAACAAACTTGCTCTGCACAAAGAGTCTCCTTCAAGCTGGAAGTGAGAACAAAGAGTGTCAGTCCCAAGGACAACTTGGGGGCTGCCTGGGGACCAGGACACGTTGGCAGATTGTGGATGTCCTGTCCTGACCTCTGCTGTGGCCTCATTCGACTCCCTCACATTAATGGTGTGCAAACAGCACAAGAGGCCGGAAAACTCCCCATTTCCCTGCCCAGGGCTGTGCCTGAGCCTGGGCAGAAATCTCTTTTGGAAGTTTCACCAACACATTTGGTTTCAATAGCAGAGCATGTGGCAGTGATAAATAATACCCCAAAAATACTTCAAAGAAAAACTTAAAAGTGCAAGTTTCCCTTCCCCTGCCGTGTTTACTATTAGTTTTATGTCTTTGGTCCCACAATATTTTGCTTCCTTGTTTTTACTGCTGCTTAGTTAATAAAGTGGAGCTGGTGCAGGGGAGGCTCAGCAGAGCCAGAGGAAAGATGGGGAGAGGGGGCTTGACAGTGATTCAGGTCTTGCAGAGCAGCAGGTAACACATCAGGTGATTTATTTCAGGTTTAAGTCAAGGCTTGATGAGGCAAAGCCCTGCTCTCTGCCATGACTGCTGGAAGTGTTTCACTCTGCTCCATCAAGTTGAAGGTTTCTCCAGTCCAGTGATTTATCCAAGACTGATGCACCCCTGTCTTCTCTCTGCCAGTTTTCCAAGGCTGTGAAGCACTTTGGAGAAGACACAGACAAAATGCAGCCTGACGAATTCTTCGGCATCTTTGACCAGTTCCTTCAAGCTGTGACCGAGGCCAAGCAGGAGAATGAGAACATGAGGAAGAGGAAGGAGGAGGAGGAGCGCCGGGCACGCATGGAGGCACAGGTGAGCACACACCAGCGAGTCCAGCAGCACCCCCAGGGCACCTGGAGTGGCAGCCATGTCATGATGTCCCCATGGTGGCCATGTCATGGTCCCCATGGTGGCATGGGGAGCACTGAAGACTGGAAAGGGAGCTTCTGTGGTCTTAGACCTACCAGCTTTTCACTTCTGATTGCTTGATTAACTAATGACCTTGGGTTGGTGAGGTCTTGGAGCTGAAATGTGCAAATGAAATCTGGGGGCTGCTGTGACCCACAAGCAGCAGCTATGGGACTGTGACCTTCAGACCGTGGGTTGTACAATAGAATCTCAGAATCATAGAATGCTTTGGATTGGAAGTGATTTAGTTCTAGTTCCAACCCCCTCGCTGTGGGCTTGGACACCTTTCACTAGTCCAAGTTGCTTCAAGCCCTGTCCAGCCTGGCCTTGGAGCACTTCCAGGGATGTGGTCTATCAATAACCCTGACCAGCTCTCATGTGCTAAGCACCGGGGTGGGAACCCACCCTTGTTCCATGAGTTTGGGGATCACCACGCATGTGTTGGGCATCCCCACAAGCAGCTGTGTGAGACTGAGATGCCTTCTTTCCCCCTACCACCATGACCTGCAGCTGAAGGAGCAGCGGGAGCGGGAGCGCAAGGCGAGGAAGGCGAAGGAGACCGGGGAGGAGAGCGGCGAGTTCGATGACCTGGTGTCTGCCCTGCGCTCGGGCGAAGTCTTCGACAAGGACCTCACCAAGCTGAAGCGCAACCGCAAGCGCATCACCAACCAGCTGGCGGAGAGCGGCCGTGAGAGGCCCGTCACCAAGCTCAACTTCTGAGAAACAAACTGACCACAAAACCCAGCAAAAGACACGCGGGTCAGTCGTTCTGAAGTGGCTATGGTTTTTTGGTTTTTTGGGTTTTTTTTGTTTGTTTGTTTCCATGACACTGCCTTGCCATTCAAAGCGGAACAGTGGCACGCTCTTTGTCCCCGCGGGCGAGTGTGTGTGTGTGTATATACTGTGTATATAGTCGGGTCGGGGGGTGTGGAGGGGAGGTGCGGGGGCAGCTCACGTTGGTGAGTGGCAGCACTGCTTCCTCCCCACTCCAAAAAGTAGTTCTCCCCATGCACAAGCACAATGCCGCATCTGTGGAGCAAGAGGGGACCCAACCCCGAGCTGCCGGCCATCCCCATGGCCCCGAAGCCAACGGGGAGCTGCCTCCTGCTGCTCCCCTGCTCGGAACCCCCCCAGGCCGTTTGCAGGGGACATCTTGCACACAAGCCGAGCGGTTTAAAGAAGAAAAGGAAAAAAAAAGCAAAGTTGACTGAACTTTAATCCATTGTTTGTTTGTTTGTTTTCTCTCATTGTTGTGATTATTCTGAGAAACTCGCAGATCTGTGCGTTCACGCTGGCTCCCGAGCTGGGTGCCGCGGGCGCTCCCGGCGATGCTCTTCCTGTCATCCTTGGGAAACACTCTTTTCCTCCTGCTGCCACCTTGTTAAAGGACAAACTTTACCCCAAAGTGCTTCTCGCTGTAACGCCACACTGATGTATTTATACTTTTGCAACGTTTTCTGGTCCAAGACAGTGGGAAAGGTTCGGTTCTCGGAGGAGACGAAGAGCATAAATTTTGCGTTGTGACTTTTGTTCTTGCTTTCTGTTCAATGGGACAAACTGTATCCTCTGTCAAGGTGGGTCAGGACCAAAGGTGTCTGAAATACAGAGGGGTTGGGGTAAAACCCACCAGCTTTCACCCACCTTCTTTACCTTTTTCTTTCTTGGACACACAGAAGCAGCGATGCCAAGAAACACTCGTCTCTTAGCCAGGTCCTTTTTTGACTGGTTTGCTGTTCATTGTCATTGCAAATTTGTAAGCAGAACTACCTGTCAAATGTCAGTCCAAAAAAAAAAAAGACAAAAAAAACAATAATAAAAGTAATTCAGAGCTCTCAGGGAGTAATAATTTAAGGGTTTAGAAAATTAAGAATTGGAGAATAAAAAATAACCACCATTAACATATTAACATTTCTGTTCTTAAATTATGCTGAGTATATAGAGGACTGTTACTTTTTACTTTTATTTATTTGTGGTATGTTTTTTAAGAAAGCAAAACAAAACCTTTTTATACCACCAATACTTTTGTGATCCTTTTTTTTTTTTGTTTGTTTGTTCTTTTTCCTGTGGAGAGATGAGTTTGTCCCTGTTGCACTAGATATTAACAATATTTGAAATAAGGTTGGTTGTTCTTTTTTTTTGTCCGATAATCGGTATTACTGGTGGGGTATGGGATGTCAGTTAACTATATGTACTGTATAGCAAAAGTGCTGTTTAAACTAATTTGTATAAAAAAAAAAATATGGTTCTAAGCACCTGAAGGCCACAGGGTCTGTGTGCTGAGTGAAAGCTGTGAAATCTCTCTCGAAGCAGAGTTGTCAAGAGCTGTGGTTTTACCATTTTGTTCTTTTCTTCATTGCAACGTTTAACGCACTGTAGATTAAAAGAAAAAGAAGAAAAAAAAAGAGGAAAAAAAAATACTTTCTGAGTAGCATTTAAAGCAGTAATAAATAAAGCAGGTAAGCGCAAAAATAAAGTCCAGCACCTCATATCCAAGCAGCTGCAAAACCTGCAGATTATGTTCAAAGGTGGAGTTAAGCACTTTGCTTTAAGAAGGAGGGGGAAATAAAGACAAAAGGTAATGATAATACTATTCCTTAACTAAAGTGCCTCTATTTATATTTTTTATTTATGGCTGATAAAAATGGGGCTGATACAATTGAGGGAATGGACTATGGGGGGAATTGAAAATATATAAAATAAGAAGGAAAAAAAAAAGGTTAAAAAAAAAAAGTTTGGCTTCTGATGGTTTAAGGAATGGTTGGTCACATGTGTTTAATTGGACAGGTGGTGGGGGTCAGAAAGGGCGATCTCCTCCCGGGGCCCCTGGGTGCCAGCACCCACCCCGGCTCCTGCCTCTGCAACCCCAGTGCCACATCAGGACCTTTCCTGACAGATTTCCTCTTGCCCTTCCAAACCTCTTGGGTTGTTTTTTTTAAAATTGTTTTACAACAGCTTGAGTGTCAGGCTGACTTTGCCATTTCTTGGTTTTCTTTCAAAAAAAACTAGAAAAAAGAAAAAAATATTATATCTCTATAAATAAATACAAAGGCTGTGTGCAGGTAATTCCATGTGCCATTGTCGAAAACTACTTGTAGATTGGTGCTGGTGTAAGTAGCCACTCTTTTCTCTTGGGTGTGAATTTTAAAGATGATTTTTTTTTTTTTAATAATGCCAAAAACAAAACAAAAAAAATTCCACAATAATTTGTAAACAAAAGTTCATGTCTTGGACCTTATTAGCTTCGTAGTGACTAAGGTAGTCTGTTAGGTGCAAGGATGTTAGTAGTTCTAGCTAGTGGGAAATGCTGTGTAATGTTATGAGACTGTACATTTTCTAAGATGGCAATATGCAATAAAGCAAAACAATTTCGGTGAGTGTACATGGCAGAGGCGTGAGTTATTTTTTAGGGGGAAAAATGGGATAATTAGGAATTGAGGCAGGTGTTGAAAAAGAGGCTCTCTGAGGGTTGCTTTTTTTCGGGTGTGTTTGCAGGTATTTCTGGGGTCAACTGCTAACCCCTTCACCCTTTCCCTGAGTGCTGGGTTTTAGGAGTCTGAGGTTTTTCCACCCTGCTGGGTTTAAGGCAGTTGGGTTTTTCAACCCTCCAGGATTGCAGCATCCTCATTATCACCCACACGTGATTTCTGAAATGGCTCCCCGTTGGTGATTCCATTCATTTCTCCTCGTTTTGTTGTTGCCGATGTCTGTTCCCACCTTGGTGGGAATTTTTCCAAAGGCCCACTGGGGCTTTTCCTGCATTGAGACAGCAGCCAGTTTTGCTTCATGGAATTGGATCCTGTCCCTTTTTCCAGGAGAAGTGCTGCCTGGGCTGGCCACTGTGCCTCTAGCAAGCCTATCTAGTGATGTTTCCTTGGCAGTAGCCCAAACCCCTCCTGGTATATTCCTGCTTACCTTTTCCTTTCCCACACACCTTCCTATTCAGGCTCTGTGTTATTTTCTTTTTCCAACGCTCCTGAATGATTTTTGCAGCACCCAACACCCCCAGACCCCAGTGCCCATGGGAACATCTGCATTGTGCTCTGACCCGTGGGTTTCCCATTTTGGATTGGGGCTGGCAGGGAGCACAGCTTCCATCACCACCCCTGGCAGTCATGTGGGCTGGTGATGCCATGGGAAAGCAGCCCAGGGCTGTGTGGTGACAGGGCCCAAGGAAAACAGGAATGGCTTCAGCTGCTCTTCCCACCATAAATCCCCGTGTCCCCAGCATCGGGCTGGTCTGGGTTCATCCATAAATAGATGTGAACAAGCCAGCCAAACCCCACAAACCAATGAGGACCTGAAATTCTAGTTTTTGGCAGATCACAGGTTTCTGGGTGATGCCATTGTGTGACACAGGACGGTCCCCAAGATGGGGACAGGGTGGTTGTGGGAGATGCGAGCAAGGTCAGGACGCAGCTTTTTACTCAACCAAGATACTTGAGGGAAAAAAAGAAATCCTAGTAACTTGCAAGTTTCCTAGCCTTAAAACCCTTCAACGTGGCTGGATTAGCAGCATCTATGGTTTAAGAATAGAAATTTCAGATACAATGTTTGTCATCCCAGGGGAAAGGGGACCAGGGTGGGCGCTGTGCTGGACTGGCACGGCTGTGCTGTGTGAGCCCATGTCCACTGATGCTCTGGCTCTCTGGGTTTTCACCTAAAAAACGCTCCTGTTGCCTCCAGTTATAGCCATGAGCCAGCACACAAGGGTGCCAGGGATCCAAACCTGCCCAGACCTGCTGGTGCCAGGGAAGCTGCCAGGCACGGCACTCCTGGAGGAATTGTCCCATGGGGCCACCTGGGTTGGTGGCAGCAAACCTGCTGAGCCAGCCCTGGCTGTGCTCTGCTCCAGCCCGGCAGCTTTCCCTGTTCCGAGGGCTGGGAGTCCCGGCGGAGTGTCAGGTGCCACCTCCCGCACTCAGCCTCTCATCCTCGGCATCCCAGCTGGGCCAGGATGAGTCCGGGGGCTGGGGCCATGGCCTGATGCAGGCACGGCAGCACTGCAGCACTGCATGCAAAGCTCAGCTCAGCAAGTAGGGCAGGCACGGCTGGACAGGGAGACACAGCCGGCCCCCAGCCCGCTGGCAGCCACTCTGTGCCACTGGCAGGAGCTGCTGGACTCCTGGACTATTTAATCCCAAGAAAAGGCACAGTGGGCCCAATGGACCTGTCAGACTTTGATATCCCTGGTGGAAGCCCTAAGGGAAGGGAAAGCAAAGCAGGGACGTCTCCAGTTCTGCTCCCACCTGTGCCATGGCTGGGTCTGGCTCTGTCCCCACTGCCAGTGCCCGTGTCACAGCTCAAGCAGATGCTCTGGGGTAAAACTGCACTTTGCCATCATCACTGTCACAGAGCCTGATCAAACCTGCAGTCCTTGTGCAGGGCTGGCACTGCTGGAGTGCCACAGGAACAGGCACAACTCTGATGAGGAGCAACTGAGAGCTGGGAGGGGGGCTCAGCCTGGAGAAAAGGAGGTTCAGGGGGGATCTTCTCACTCTCGACAGTTCCCTGACAAGAGATTGTAGCTCAGTGGGGGTTGGTCTCTTCTCCCAGGTAACAAACAATGGGACAAGAGAAAACAGCCTCGAGTAATCCCAGGGCAGGTTTACTTTGGGTATTAGAGAAAAGTATTCTGTCCAAAGGGTTACCAGACATTGGAACAGGCTGCTCAGGGCAGTGGTAGAGTCACCACCCCTGGAGGTATCTAAAAGCCATGTAGATATTGCACTTGGAGACATGGTTTAATGGTGAGATTGGCCGTGCTGGGGGAATGGTTGGATTCAATGATCTTAGAGATCTTTTCCAATCAAAATGATCCTGTGATTCCAAACAATTCTATGATTCTCTACTCCAATAAAAGCTGGTTATTTCTGTACTTCTGTGCTTTGGGTGAACACACCTTTCGAGCTTTGCTTCTGGGGGAGACAGGAGAGGCCAAGAGCACACAAAGGTGTTGGATGCAGGAGGGGTGTGATGAGCCCCATCTCCACTCCATCTCCTGCAGCAAATCCTGCAAACATCTCACCTATGAGCTCTCTCCCTGGCATTGCTCAGGTCCTCCAACAGATGCATGTGAAAAGTAGAGTTCTCTGAATCAGGAGTGCTCTGACTTGAAACCTCTGAACATTTTGTGTCATTTTTAGCCTTACACCAGGCTTGATGAGACTGTGCAGGTAAGCCAGGGAGAGATCCCGTGCTGCTGGGCCCCACCGGAGCCTCAGGAAAGGCTGAGGAAAGTGCCATCTGCTGGCACTTTCCAACTTCAGCATTTTAGAGCTGTCAAGTACAAAATAATCTCGCTTCTTGTTTTCCTCAGTGATCTCTACTGTGGTCTGAAAAGTTTTCATGCTTAATTTTTTATGTAAGTTTCCCCCAGCATGGTTGAGAAGGGCTAATTTAATTTTCTCCATTGTAATTCGAGTCAAATAGCCGAAGGTCACAGCCTGTGGCTTCTCTGGGACTTTTGGCAATGCCTGGCCTTCAGGTTGATGCACAGTGTGTGCACGTACAGGCACCAGAAATGCACGTGTGTGTAAGATAAACTAACTCAAAACAGTGTCATGGGTCATCTGAATTTACTTCCATGGCTTTTGAAATTATCACCAAGTGCTCCACTCCACCACAGTGCCCCCAGGGCTTGCCCCAGTGCCAGGGTCTGTGTTGGGAGCCTGTTTCTACCCAGCTTTCCTTACACTTTGCATGCACTCTGCTGTCACATGGCAAAGAACTTGAAATTAAGCTGGAGTTTCCCAGTTCCCAGGGGAACACTGTGGAGGTTAAGTCACTGAAATTGCCATTTTTCCATTATTTAATTTACTGGCCTATATTCCAGTATTTGCTTATGTGCTCCCAGCTCAGAGGGGGCTCTGCAGAAGGAGCAGGACACACATTTTGGTTTTGGGCAACAGCAAGCAGAGCTGCTCTAAACCAGGATTATCCTGGGCACCACCACAGCAAGTCTGGAGGACACAGCTTTGTTCCTGCTGCCTAACCAATGCCTTTGGCCTGCCAGGACACTGCTGTAAATTGGGCTGGGACAGTGCCCCTGGTTTTACCTGGACTTTGGGTGCTGTGGGGTACCAGCAGCTTTTCCATCTGCTTGAATTGCTGCCTGTGTATTTTCACAGGGCTTTACTTTGCCAAGCTCTGTGCAGAGCACTCCCTGGGCTCAAGGAAAAGTAGGGAAGTCCCAGTTTTGTGCTTTGCCCAGCTCCTGATCATTGCCTAAAACCCTTTTCACTATGAAATCAGTGAGAAGCACTCAGGCAAGACCTAGTTGCTATGGCAAATCTTTCCAGTTTAATAGCAGGAGGCAATCACCATTTGAGTTACATTTTCTATAAAGACTCCACAATTCAGATGCTGTATTCAGAACTTGACATGACCTCAGGGTTGCTATATTACCAAATGTTCTGTAAAATGCACCAGACTGAGCACAGAAGCCACAGGCACAGATCAGGCACAAGTGCTGCAGCACATTAGATTCCACTGGAAAAAAATGAGTGACCTGGTTACTCAGAGCATTTTTTTATCCCTGATGCTGAGATTAGTTCAGAGTATGTTGCTAAATCAGGTAAGCAAATTACATTTACGGGGTCGTGAGGGAATTGCTGGGAGGGCGAGAAGAATTTCAGAGAAATTTATCTTGCTGGTTTTGTCCACATCTACCCTGAGGGTAGATGAGCCCTGGGGGGTGTGTTAATTTGTAGGACCCATCCAGAGGAGTTTTGAAGCACCAGCATCCTCCGAGCTGCTCTCCAATGGAGTGGGGTGGACTGGGCTAGCCTGGTGTTATCCATAATCTCACATAGGATCCAGCCTGGTGTCCATGTGCAGCCCCAATCTGAGGACAACTTTCACCTGCTCTGAGTATGAATCAATGAATCCCTCCAGCCAAACCCCTGAGCATTCCTGAAAAATGTTTAAACCCCTGCATCAGAGCTGCTAGCAGAAGTAGGAGGAGATATCCCTTCAGCTGCCTTCAGCCAGCCTTGCTCTGGCCCCTGGGAGAAACATGGATTTTCCTCCAGATGTGGAGGGCTGATCAGCACTATTTTCACTCCCAATCTCTATTCCAGGAACTGAGGAATATAATTTTCCTAAGTGATTTCCCCAAAGTCATCATGACTGCAACTTCTCTGCTCACCTTACGATGGCAAGGAGATCTCCCCATGTCTGAAGAGAAAGCAAATGTGTGAAGAAGTGTGGTTTTCAAACACCTTTAACTCTTCAGTGCACACAATAAAAGGTCGCTGAGGAAAGGCACAGTCCTCTGGCCTGAGCAAAGCTCTTAAAAAAAACTTTGTTACCTTTATGAATATGTTTAGATGTTCCCTTAGTTTATTAGCTTCTGAACTGACTATGCAAGAGATAAGATTAAAGATAAAGGCAAGAATAATGGATGTATAAAATTAAGGATCCCAAGTACTTGGAAATTTCTCCCCAGTTGGTTTTGTGAGTTTCTGGCAGTGCTTGCCTTTGTGAAAGCAGCTGAACCCGGAGGAGTTCAGTGCCAGCAAGTCAAGAAATAACACAAATAATAAGCTTTTCCTCTCAGGGTGAATTTACTTCTTCTGCTGAATCACAGCTGGATCCTACTCTTCTCTAATGATCACCCCAGGAGCCTGTGGGCACACTGGTGTGCTGTGCCACCCAGTACAAACAGCCCCAGCAATCAGCCCCCCTTGTTAGATTTCCTTCTGTCACAGCCTCCTAGGGTCTTCTTGGCTGAGATCATCCATCACTCCCCAGACAGATTAGTGCAGGCCTTGGTGTTGTGCCCTGGGGTTTTGCTACTTTCACTTTGATTTCTCCTGTGACTCATCCATTTCGTGCCACTGAGAGGGATTTACAGTCTGTCTCTCTCCACGTCACTTTTCCTCCTGCTTCTTGCAGTGGTGATTTCCTAGGAAAAAATACCTAGAAATGCTGAGCTGCTGCCCAAGCACTTTGGCTGTGGTGACTGTAAATGCTTCGGGACACAGGCAGCTCCCTGCCAGCATTGAAAACCCATCAATCCTCTGCAAACTGGGAACAGCAGGAGGGCTGGCCATGGTATAGGAGGAGGCCTGGCCTTGTCCTCCCACACCCAGCCCCAGTGCAGCCACTGGGACTCACCCCACTGGTCATGGCAAGCCCAAGGCTTGCAGCAGCAAGGCAGCACAGCACAGCTGGGCATGGGGTCCCCCAGGCCTGGTTCCTGTTCTGGCTTACTCCTCCTGCAGGATTCAGGACCTTTTCTTTCTAGCACTTACTTTGTGGCTCTGTACTCCTTTGCAAGCGGATCTAGATGTGCACCCATTTATTATTGCTAATCAGAGTCACCATGTGAAAATACAAAAGCAGCCAGAGTGAAGAGGCAGCTGTGCTGCTGAACTAAGCACCCTGCCAGCGCTAGGACTGATCTCATCAGCCCTGCAGGCTGCAGCTTGTGAAGCTCTGGCCTGCATGCACAAAATGTCACATCTCTGATGTGCTGTCCAAATTATTCATTTCAGCACAACAAATTTCCCAAAGACCAGCATGTGTTGAATCTGTCTTTCAAACTAGGTTTTGGTGAGGTGCTTTTGGGCATCAGTCACAACCCCTACCCTGAGCGCTCGTATTTGGGAAGCAGCAGTTCTGAGGGCAGTGGCTGATCTCATGAACAGAAGAGGCTTTGCTTAGGATCACTACCGGGACAGCTGTGCTGGCTGCTTAGGTCTCTGCTGGCATCTACTGGATACAGGAACCAACACCAGCACTGAAAGAGAAGTGGCAATGGGGGATTTTGTACTCTTCAACTATCGCAGTTCTGGTGATTGATGGCAGCTATTACAGCCCATCAGGCTGTCACTTATAAATACTCCTAATTGGACTGCTAATTGTTCACAGTTCGTAAGTTATGCACACAGCATTTGCTTTGAACAGAGGCTTCATCCAGAGATTAGGAAGGGAGTGGAAAATAACTACATGAATGAATCTGATGATGAAATCAGCAGGAAAACTACCACTGCGTGCTTTTGGAGCAGTATGTTCTGAAATGCTTGTCATTCATCAAGACTTAATGTTTTCCTTCTAAGACATAATGCATTAGCTCAGTCAGTGGCATGTGTATAGTAAGGTACTCTTAAACTGGGGCTTTAACTATGCTGGAAAGTCAACACGAGACTAAAGAGCCCAGGGACTCATTTTTAATTTGCCTTTGACCGAAGTTGTCTCCGGTATCCAGGGCTGAACTGGCCTTCAAATCACTTGAACTCCTCTTTCTCTTATGCTGAATATCCTGCACAGAATAATCCATGTGATTTTTGGTGTGCCCAAATGTGTCCCAATATCCTTGTGCAAATAAGATTTGTGCAGTTTGCTTTGTCCAGGCTCATCTCAAGGGAGGAAAAAGGAAAGAGGCTGGAGGGTTGGACCCTCAGGGGTGGTTCTGTAGTGTCTAAAACGTCAGTGTCTTGCTGCCTTCAGAGTTCTTCAGCCTAAAGAAAGGGCATCTCTAAGTGGGGTGACACCAGAACGGGCATGTGGGAGATGTGGGGGTGATGTCCCATAGTGGCTTAGCCAGTAGCCACCTGCTGCAATGTTTTCTTACTCAGGAACAGAGCTGAGCAGAGCTGAGACACAGCAGCATTTAAAGCACTGCTTTGGCAGGCAGCCTGCAGCCTGCAGCCTTTGGTGTGACTTGTGTGTGTCTCTCGTTGCTGTTTGTGGTTTATTTAAGACTGTTTGGTTGTGTTTTTTAAAACACACTTTTAAAAATGTAGCTGTAGAGACCTGTGTACCTGACTTGTTAGACAGTGTTGTGATATGAGGAGTGTGTGAGGGACTGTTTAGCCAGGAGAAAAGGAAGTTTGGAGGAGACCTCTCTACAGCTATCTGAAGGGAGGTTGTAGCCAGGTGGGGTTGGTCTCTTCTCCCAGGTAACAAATAACACGACCAGATGAAAATGCCTCAAGTCGCACCAGGAAAGGTTTAAATCAGATATTAGGGAAAATTTCTTCATAGAAAATGTTGCCAAACACTGGAACAGGCTGCCCAGGGCAGTGGTAAAGTCACAATCCCTGGAGGCATTTAAAAGACATGTAGATGTGGCACTTAGGGACATGGGTTAGTGGTGGACTTGGCAGTGCTGGGAACTCAATGACCTAAGAGCCCTTTTTCAACCGAAATGATTGTATGATTGTATGATTCTGTGATTATGAGGAGCACAGGCCAGGCATAGCTTTAAAACTCAAGCTGGCTCTTTCGTGGAGCTCCAGCAGGTCCATGTCAAAAAGGATCAGGTCAAGAATCTCCCCTTGCTAGAGCCCAAGTTAGCATTTCACAGAAATGTGCCAATTTGTGATGCCTCCAAGACCACAGCCAGCTGCCCTCATTCAACTCTTCGCATGCAAGATTAATGTGCACCAGCCTGAACTTGCTAAAAATATGTTGAAATCTATCTAATAGCAGCTTCACCACCTCTTTCCTAGAAAGCTGTGCTACTTCCACTCCCAGTGCAGCTCCCTCAGCCCTGACATCCCGTCCTGTCCTTGCCATAACTGGCTGCCACAGAGATGCTTCCCTGGCCTGTGGTACACTGGTCAGGACATCCAATCAGTAAAAAAGGAAACCAGCATGAAAACAAGGGAATCAATGGTTGTTTAGTGCCTGAGTCAGCTGAGGTGGTGGAGACAGAAGGGACAGGGAAGGTGGCCAGGGCCAGGCACTGGGGGGAGCAGGACCACCCTTTTCTGGGGCTTTCAGCCATGTGCTATGCACGGTCAATTATCACCCACTAATCTTCCTGTTCCCACCTGCAGCTACCCAGGTAAGAGTTAAACCCAATCTCATCATTCCCAACCACCCCTTTCCATTCACACTTAGCCAGGCATTGCTGTGGGAGGGCAGGTGTGCCAGAAATTCCAACGAGCCACCTGTGTTCACTCACTGTCAAACAGCTCCTGTGAAGAGCTGTGGGCTTTCTGCACAGCTTCTTTCTGAAACAGCAAGAAAACACTGCTCAACCTGCAAAATCCAGTAGCTGCAGGGCAAATTAGCAGTGCTGAGTAGTCAAGGGTCAAATCTTTTCCTCATATGCTTCAGGAGCACCAGGGAAGAAAGTTACAGTAATGCTTACAGCATGGAAACCACCTGCATTAAAATTTCACAAACAATTAGGTCTGTCTACTATCATTCCTCTGGCAATTTTTTTACAGGAGTTCACTTCCCAAGGCTGGCTTGAGAATGATGCCAGGCTGAGACACTTTCATTTCCTGCCTAAAAGACAATTTATTTCTTGTCTCACAAAATAATGATACTGTGTTCACTTGCATCACAAACAGCTGAAAAATCCAGTAAAACCAAAACATTGTATTTTTAAAGCCTGTACAAGGGAAAACACTGTCTCACGCTTAACTCTGGCAAAACAAATGAAGGCCAAATCTTAATTTGTGATTCAAAATACTATTTTAAGGCTTTGGGTCCTTGAACAAAAAGATTACACTGGTAAATTCATACGCATTTATGCTGAGCAATCACACTTCCATGGTGTTATTTTCCCTTTTTTTTTCCAACAGCAGACAGCTGGTTTGTATATATTGTACTCCAATGGATTGCTGCCATCAATAAAACAATATCTTTTCTGTGCATATACACATTTTCACATGCTGTAGAGCACTCGGGGAGCACGTGGTATTGCTTTACCTCTCTTTTCAGACAGCTCCTTTAATTATAGTAAAACCCTTGGAGATGTGAGACACTTCAGATGAACTGAGAAAGAAAACACACATCTTGTGCACACCACAGTTTACACCCACAACCTTTTCAGTCTGTCTGAGGAACTGATGTTTCACATATTCATAGTATTTTAAGTTGACTGTACCTGCAAAAAAAAGAGAAAAGGCTGCTGAAATTCTGACAACTGAGGTATCACCTTCCTTTCCTTCCCTCCCAGTATCATAATCTTCCTCTTCATAACTACTTTTTTGTTATGATTCAGAGTTTTAATTTAAAAAATAATACGAATAGATCACTTTTACAGCCTGTCCTACAGTCTGTGACTTTTATGACTGTTGGCACTTCCACATATAAACAAGTAAAAGCAACATATTCCTGCCATGATGTGGTTTTCACAGTGTGGTGTTTTCAGAGTGGCTTCCAGCTGCCAGTGCTGAGCTTTCAATTGCTTTTTTGGCACTTAACAAACAGCTCACACAGTCAGTCAGTCAGTTTGGGCTGCTTTGCTCTGAGCTTCACAGTGGCACTTTCTGCAGGTCTGGAGCAAACCCTGTCCCGTTCCTGCAGTCGAGCTCTTGCGTTGGCTGTGTTCTGTGGCTGTCACTGGTGCATCGGGCCTGCCGAAAAGGAAGGGGGATTTCCCTTCCCTGCCGAGCTCTTGCTGCTCCCAGATTGGGTCACCAAACCAGAGTGGAGAAGAAGAAACACAGTCCCATCCCTCCAGTTTCCTGCCAGTCTGGCTGCAAAGGGCTCCAAGCACCAGCACTTTCTTCAGGGAGGGAGCCCCGGGGCCGAATGCCTCCATCCCTTCAGAGGCTGGTGTCGATGGTGCCTGGCCTGGCCTTCAGGGTGGCCTCAGAGAGAGTGTCCGGCTGCCCATCCCGACAGAAGAGCACGGCGGGAGTCTTGCAGGCCCACATGGCCACCTCTCCCCCGCTGGCCGGGCTGGAGGAGGACAGGCCGCTGCCCGGGGGGCCGCTGTGCCGATTGATGTAGCGTTCCCGGACTCGCTCAGCCCGGCTCCGGGGCTCCGGCTGGCGGCCCGGCACCGACAGGTAGGCGACCATGTTGTTCCTAGTCCTGTAGCCACCCTCCCGGCTGCGCCGCAGCAGCACCGAGATGTTGGGGTTGCGGGCGGCGTAGATGAGGGGGTTGATGGCGCCGTTGGCCCAGGCCATCCCGCTGGCCACGGCGTCCATGGTGGGCGAGAAGGGCAGGCGGCCGGCGGCGGCGGCCAGCCCCAGGATGCAGTAGGGCCCCCAGCAGCAGATGATGGAGACGATCATGATGAGCACGGTGGTGGCCGTGCGCATCTCCCCGTAGGCGCGCAGCAGGTGCCCGTAGGTGGTGAGCGGCCGCACGCGGCTCTCGGCCAGCCGCACCGCCCGGCAGATGTTGAAGTGGCAGAAGCACATGACGGCGAAGGGCAGGAGGTAGCAGAGCACGATGAGGGCAGCGCCGTAGGGCGGCCCGAGCCGCGAGGAGCCCCAGGGCAGCACGTAGACACAGCGGTAGGCGCCGGGCCGGGCTTCGCGATGCCCCTCGCCCGCCAGCCCGTACCAGGGCCCGGCCAGCGCCAGCGCGGCCAGCCAGACCGCGGCCAGCAGCTGCGCGGCGCGGCGCCGGCCCATCTTGTGCCGGGGCTGGCGGACGA
>WEKY01008169.1:130379-148262 GCA_013390045.1 Picathartes gymnocephalus
TGCAGCACCGCGCCCGAGGGCGAGTGCGGCGGCAGCACCCGTCCCGCTCCGCCACTGTCACTGTCACCGCTGCCCTGCGCCGCCATCGCGCCCGCACGGCCCGGGCGGCACCGCGGGGACACGCCCGCGCCACAGGCCACGCCCACAAAGGGGAGACCACGCCCCGCCTGGGCCACTCCCCAGCATGGGCCACGCCCACACCACGCCCACTCAGCTGCTGTCCCGCCTATAGCCACGCCCACAAATGGCGACCACTCCCCGGCCGTGGCCACATCCCCAAGCCCCCGCCCACGTTCCCGGGCGCAGCCGAGCCGCGGCGGAAGCGGAAGTGGCGTGCCGGAAGTACCAGGGCGGTGGTTGCTGGGTTACCGCGATGTTCCGCGCCGGTAGGACGGGCCGGGATGGGGCAGCGAGACGGGGCCGGGGCTGGCGATGCGGGTGTGGATGGGGATGAGGGTGTTGTCAGCGGCGGGAGCAGGCCGGGACTGGCGCTCGGTGCTCCTCCCGGTAACGCGGCACGCACTCTCCCCGCAGCTGTGGACATCCAGCCCGCTTGCCTCGGGCTGTACTGCGGCAGGACCGTCCTGTCGGTGAACGGCTCCGTGGAGACCTACGGGGACTGCGGGGTAAGTGCCAGGCTCGGAGCGGCAGCTCAGGCGGGTCCCGCCGGGAGCAGCGCCGGGGCCCCAGCCCAGCCCTGCGGACCGGGGCGATCGGGGCTGCCGGGGGCGGGCTCAGCTCTCTGAGCGAAACAGGAGCTGCACCGTGAAACGCTTCCCAGGGGAGTGTTGGAGGCTCGGTGCTGAACCCGAGCTGAGTGGAGGGGCTGGAAAGGCTGGAACAGAACGGGTTGGTATGGAGAGCTGTGCTGAAATAAATCGCTTTGCACACTGATTTTATTGGAGTGCAAGGGAGAGCGAGATCCGGGGAGGGTGGGGTGAAAGGGAAGCAAGAAACTGGAGAACAGTGGTTGTGAGCAGCCTGGTGAGGGAGCTGAGCTGAAAGGGAGTGGTGTGACAGCAGGAGAGGAAAATGGAGGCTTGGATGAAGGCTTTTAATCATGCTTCACCCTTGTTTATATTAAAAAACAAGAGCCAGAGAGAGCAAGTCTAAGTTGAGAAATTACTGGGGTTTTTGTTTCATCTCTTTAAAAATCTGCTCTATGTCTTGCCCCGTACTGCTTCAAGCTGTTTTCCCTTTAATTGATTTGCTGTTGGTACTGGGATTGTAAATACAACCTCTGCTTTCTGTAGGTGTGTCCTAGAGGCCAAAGAACTGATGACAACAAAATCTGCCGGGAATGTGTGGGATCTCCAGACCGCTATGACTGGCTGTACCTCGGCTTCATGGCCATGCTGCCCCTGGTTTTACACTGGTTCTTTATTGAGTGGTATTCTGGAAAAAAGAGGTTTGTGTATCTTTTCTCTAGATGAGTTGTTTAAAGTTGGAACTCTTTTATCCATGAGTGATCAGTCTGGGATGCTGAGCTGAACTGTCCAACAGTTTTAGAATCCTAGACTGGTTGGGATTGGGAGAGACCTTAAAGATCATCCAGGTCCAATTCCCTCTCATGTGCAGGGACACCTTCCAGTAGACCAGGTTGCTCAGAGCGCCATCCATCCTTGTTGTTGGTTGAGCTGATACGGTAGCATGTAGGTTTCGAGCAGCTGTAGGAGGGTTTATTTACAAATATAGGTGTCCTGCAGGCCATCCTTTCCAGTCACTGCCCTCAGGGCATGGTCTGTACCTCTTTAGTGTGATGGTGCACAGTCCATCTGACAGTTTGGGCTGGATTGGGTTTCCCAGCAGGCAGGAGCAGCAAGTTGTGTCATCCCGTCTCTCCTGGGTCAGTATCAGCAGGGCTGCACATGGGCAATGAGTGGATGGGTTTGTTTTCTCTTTAGGAATACGTATTCTGGGTTTTGGTCTTGATAGCAGAGCTGCTGTGGCCTTTACATCAAAGAAGTTCTGTAAAAAAGAGGTTTAAATCCACAGCCACATGTGGCATTTAGGTGTTAGACTGGAGTTTTTTAAGAAATGATGGCTCTGGAGTGCACTGAACTGTCCCTGTCCATGGCAGGGCCTTGGAACTAGATGGTCTCTAAAGTCTCTTCTAACTCAAACCATTCTGTGATTCTGTAAGTCCTGAAAGCATAGGGGACTGGGAATATTTAATGTATGAATATTTACTGTCTTTAACAAGGACTTGCAGCTTTGGAAACTCTGCTTATATCACATGTAGCAATGTCATCCCTTCTGAGATGTGTGCTGCGTTACCCTCACTGCTCTTTTACATGCTAAATCATCTGAGATTGTCAAAGCGTTTCCACACCCAGCAGATTTTAACTGTGCAGCAGGCTCTGCCCTGCCCAGCCCCCTCTCTTCAGCGGCTGTGTGGGTTTGTCCCGAGCTGGCAGCAGGGCAGTGACCGTGTGCGTTGTCCCGCAGCTCCAGCGCGCTGCTGCAGCACCTGACAGCCCTGCTGGAGTGCAGCGTGGCAGCCGTGGTGACCCTGCTGCTCAGTGACCCCGTGGGCTCCCTGCACATCCGCTCCTGCAGGGTGAAGAAGCTCTCGGACTGGTACACGATGCTCTACAACCCCAGCCCCGACTACATCACCACAGTGCACTGCACCCACGAGGCCGTGTACCCCCTGTGAGTGCCAAGTGTTCGTGTTCCTGCCTGCCCCTGCCCTTTGTACAGCTGGGTTTCTGCCCCTGCCCCTCCTCAAAGCTGCCAGAAGTGTTCATATAGAGCTGGGATCAATGATAATCAATCCTCTGAATCTTTTGTGCATTGAGCTGTTTTACATGGATTTAGCAGGACTTAATGACTTTCTGAGTAATCAAAGTGGCCCAGCCCAGGCTGTCACACAATCAGTTAAGTTGGAAAAGATCTCTGGGATCATTGAGTCCATCCTATGGCCCAACACCACCATGGCACTGAGTGCCAATTCCAGTCTTTCCTTAAACACCTCCAGGGATGGTGACTCCATCAGCTCCCTGGACAGCCCATTCGAGTGTCTGATCACCCTTTCTCTGAAGAAATTCCTCCTGATGTCCAGCCTGAAACTCCCCAGCTTGAGATTATGTCAACCTGTCACTATGTAGCTTAAAACTTCTTTTTCTTTTTGTTTTCTTTCCTTGGGAAGGAAACATCTTGACTGTTTCCCCTAAGGAAAAGTGAGCCCTTCATTCTGTGTTTACAGCCTTTGCCTATCAAGTCTTTAGATTTCACTGACTAACCCCAGATTCCTTGGTTGTGACTTGAATCTCTGTGAGAAAACTGGAATTTTTCTTTTTTTTCTCCCAGGTACACCATTGTGTTTATCTATTATGCCTTCTGTCTCGTGTTGATGATGCTGCTTCGGCCTCTTCTGGTTAAGAAGATTGCTTGTGGTTTGGGAAGGTCTGACAGATTTAAAAGCATTTATGCAGCACTCTACTTCTTCCCCATCCTCACCGTGCTGCAGGCCGTGGGAGGAGGCCTACTCTGTGAGTTCTCTCCTAAAAACACTCCTGAACACACCTATAAATGCACACTAAGAAAGGACTTAGGGGAGAGAGGGAAGGGACACTTTTTGCTTTGGGAATAAGGATATTGTTAAGGGTTATTTTGAGGAGTTTCACCTGAAGACGTTGCTTGTTAGGAGCTCTGTCCTTGCCAGGGTTCTGACCAACACTGCTTTGCCTCAGCCATGCTGCTAGAGACTGTCCCTTTCCCAAAAATGGAATAGAGGGGTTTTGAGAGGAAAGTACTTCAGAGGAAATTAGTTCCACTTTTCACCAAGGCAGAGTTTGTTTGATTTTGGAGATTGATTTCAGTGTAAATTTGGCTATTTTTGGTTTAGCATCCAGCATTCTTGTCACATTTGGAGGGGTGCCACAAAATCCCCACTCAGCCTGACTGCTTTTCTCATTATGTGCCTTTTTCAATTCATGGTGTAAGTGTTGAGTAACTCCAAGAAATAGCAGAAAACTTCAGAGGGAACAGTTGAAGGGTTGTGCTTTGCTGACCCTCACTGCTGTGCATGTGTGGTGCCACTCTAAGAGGCAGCTGGAGTAGCTCAGTTTGCTTCACAGCTGTGCAAGAACTCTCGGCTGAAGGATAAACCAGTGCCATTTTTTGCTTGCTAATGTGTTGCATGTTTGCCTTTAGATTATGCCTTCCCATACATCATCCTGGTGCTCTCTTTGGTTACTCTGGCTGTGTACATGTCTGCTTCTGAAGTGGAGGTGGGTAAACACATTTCCTATCTTAAAACCCAGAGTAAGAAAAGATTCGAGTGAGCAGAGACCACTTTGTTTCGTGCCTTTTCTCAGTGGTGTATTTTACATTTAAGCCTCTTCCTTTACCCCTTTTCCTCTTGGCTGGAGGAATCTCATGTGAGAATTCCCTCTCATGGAGCACTGAGAAATTGTGTGTGTGCTGGAAGGGCTCAAACCCAGGAGGCTTCACATGGTCTTTGTGCTTTACCTGTTACCTCTTAAATTTCAGGTGCTGGGTGACAGGCTGAATGCTAACACAGTATTGTGTTTATTTTGCAAGTTTTTCAAGGATCTGCTCGTGAGGAAGAAAAGGCTTGTTGTCCTCTTCAGCCACTGGTTGCTTCATGCCTATGGAATCATCTCCATTTCCAAACTGGATAAGCTTGAGCAGGACCTGCCTTTGCTTGCCTTGGTACCTGCCCCTGCCCTTTTCTACTTGATGACAGCAAAGTACACAGAGCCCTCACGCATCCTCTCCGAAGGTGGGAATGGACATTAGAAGGAGCCTGTGCCAACAACTCTGTCCCAGTGATCTGCATGAAGCAATTTTAGTGCTTGTCATGCTTTGGAAACTTCTCTTTTCAAAAAGAAGTTGTTTATGTGCCAGACTTCTGGTGAAACACCTCTGGGTGAGACTGTATAATATTAAAAACCTGCACTTTGTATTCTTCCTAAGTATCTGGTATAGATCAAAAGCAATGTCTTTTTATCTATTTATCACTGTGAATCTAGTACTACATCCTAGTATAATGGTTTGCTTGTGTATTGTTCATTTCCTAACACAATATTTGAATGAAACAATAGAGCTGGGTTTTCAGTAGACTTTAATAAAAAAAAAATAGAGCTTGAATATACTAGAGAATTTGATTTTTTCATCACATACTCTAGCTTCTATCCCCCACCAGTGGAAACAGACTGTCTTCTTCCTTCCATCAAAAGATAAAACATGTGCATGATTCCTCATGATGTTTGAGTCTGACTGCTGGGGAAAAGGAGAAGAAATGCACCGTAAAATTCTTCTCAAGAAGAATTCTTCTCAGAATCTTCTCAAACTCTTTCCACTGTATGGATCATTGGCTGTAACAGTGCATATTTCTATATATAAAGTTTGACAATAAAGCTTTTTTCATTCTCTCACCTGCCAGCCCTGCTAAGGACAGAATCTGCCAGCAGCTATGGGGCTTTCAAAGGTGTCACCTCAGCCAGGCTGCCTCGAGCTGTCACTCTCCTCCACAGGTTTGATTTTGTATGCCCTTCCTGATAGCTTTATGTGATTTTTTTTTTTTAATGTGAAATGCCAGTTGACAGGTTCACTGCACCTAAAATTTGTGTGCAAACAAGTTCAGTCTTGCATGCAGAAGCAAGGTTATATTTAGGGATTAAGGAAGTAATTGATCTTAAATCAAATGCCCTCTGTACTGCTGTGTACAATATCTGATTTGCAGACACTGATCTAGAGGAGAGTTCTAAAAGTATGGGATTAAAATTCCTGTTAAAATAGCACATTGAAGGACTGTACTCTTTCATGTCTGTTTCTCTGTGTGGACTATGTGTGTTGGGTTTAAATGTGCTGTACCTGGTTTTTAAAAAGAACAAGTCTCAGGCAAAGAGTACATCTTTTGCCGGGTCTGGAGAATTATGTGTTGATTTTGAAAGCAGAATGAGGGATTCTATTAAAAGCAAAGTTTACAGGAAGGCAGTGCACCCCATGGCCCTTGCCTGACCAGTGACCAGTCACCCCAACCAGTGACCTTCCTGGTGGATTCGAGTGCTTTAGCCTTCAGCAAAACCTGGATTGTGAAATACAAATTAATAGTCTTTTTATCATCTTCTCTCAGTAGCATTGAAACAATTATATAAATACATACATACATACATATATATAAATTTTTATATATATATATATATATAATGGCAACCAGAGAAGCAGCAGTACAAATCGCTCACATTAAAATTCTAAAGAGCATAAACATTCATTAACCACGTAGTCCTGCTGTGATAACCACCCAGGCACAAGCTGCAGGAGTTGGTGTCTGTTTGTTTTATTTATCCTTTGTGGAAAAGCAAACATACAGTTCTGGGAAGATCTGTGATGCTCAGAGTGTTTTACAGCCCCCTCACTGCTATTATCACAGCTCTAGAGGAAGTGGAGGTTAAGGATGATCATATCCAGGCTGTGCCTTAAAGCATTCCTGGTTCTTCCAATAAATGGTCTCAATCTGCAGCTGGAGGCTTGGACACACTGCCTGTGTTTTACAGATTCAGAGAATCACAGGATGGTTTGGATTGAAAGAGACTAAAACCCCATCCAGTTCCACCCCTGTGCCACGGGCAGGGACACCTTCCACTGTCCCAGGTTGCTCCAAGCCCTGTCCAGCCTGGCCTTGGGCACTGCCAGGGACCCAGGGGCAGCCACAGCTTCTGTGGGCACCCTGTGCCAGGGCCTCACCACCCTCACAGGAAGGAATTCCTTCCTAACCTTAATCCAAGCTAAACCTCCTCTTTCGGTTTGAAGCCATTCCTCCTTGTTCCATCACTACACTGCCTGATGGAACCGGCTAAGAATTAACATATTGTGGGATTTGGAAGGAAAAAAAGAACCGTGGAAAAATAAAAAAGTTCAGTATATCTTACCGTGATGACCCATTCAGGATTTTTTGACAACCAGAGTATCCAGTCCTTCAGCTTGTTTGTAGCCTGCTATAAAAACCACTGATCTTTTCCTCTCATTGCTGAATTTTGTTGTTAGATCTGGCACTGTGTTCAGTATTTCCCACTCATTTTCCAGAAATTCTTGTAGTGACACTGAGTACAATTTATTTTTTCTTAAAATTTAAAAAAGCCCTCAAAATATTAAGAAACTTGGTTTGCTTATGTTGTTTTCCCACAGCTTGACTGGCCACCAGACCTGTAGCTCTGCAGGAACTTTTTCAAGTACCCAATTCTTGCATTAAAAACGCCCAAAATTTGCTTTTCTAACGGAATAACTGGTGAAAAAACTATATAGTTTAGTCAAATTTCTGTTAAAAATTAAAGCCACACCCAGCTGGAAAAATATTACAAGGCTGATGAGCTGAATGTAGAACAGCAAGAACATTATGAGGTAGAGATTTAAGAAAAGCTTAAGTATCAGACTGACAAAAGGAATAATATCAGGAAAAATTGTTTTTATAGACAAGACTTTTATACAATATAAGAAAACACAGATTTAATAATTTGCCTCATATGACTTTAAAGATGGTAGTGCCTTATTTGCAAAATGCAATTTTATTTTTTACAGGGTAAGTGAAACATATGCAAACCAGTAACGTAAAAAAATTACATTTATCTTTTGAATAGAGATCTCTCCTAACTATCCCTCCAGATGATTTACAACAGAGTTAAGAGTTAAAATGGGGTACATTCCTGTGCTAAAACAAACCAAAAAAAAGGTATAAGGACTGAAACATATTCTTAAAAATGTCACTTTTTCTTGTTTTTAAGTTATTAATATATTACCATGAAGTGCTGTCAGGTCATTCAGGATTTTGCCTATTGCTGGCTTGAGTTCACTGCAAAAATATCTTCTTTTATTATTTCACTGTGAAAAAAAATAATTACAGCTGAATATTCCCACAGTTTTCTAAATATTTTCCAAAGAATTTCACTGTTTATAGGGAGATCAGGAAGAATAAAATGATTTTTAGCTTATGGAAATACAAAGGTTAATGTATTTCTCTGACATTAAAAAGACAGTTTTCCTTTCGACAACATCATCCATTTTACCCTGTTGAACAAATTTTACGAGTTTCCAAAATCAACCCAAGCCACCCAGGTCTGTGGCACCAAATAAAATGGGTGAGAAGAGCCAGAGCAGCACAGGTCATGCACAAACAGGGAAACTCTTCCTCCTTTGCTCCCACAAAATTGTGTGGACTCATTAATGCTGGATCAGCTCTATCAGTACCCAGCTAAGTTTTCTTCTCGAGGGAAGCTTTTGTTTCCAGACAGATCTGACCAGATAGAGCTGATAGCCAAGGGCCTGAAGGATGCAAGAATATTTTCAAAGCATAAATTGCACTTTTCACAGGCCTATTCCACACCTCACCTTCATCCCCGTCCCTTCACGAGCCAGGGAAGCTTTTTCCTTCAATCCCTGACTGAATGCACCAGACACACAATATTGATTATGCCTCAGGCAGGTGCCTTGCCCTTGGATACTCCTCTTTGTTTCCTCCCAATTTCATCTTTCTTTTCTGCAAAGCAGAGAAAGAGTTTTTAGACAGTGTAATGACTGAACACTAGAGTTGAGCATTTATAAATAAAAGCAGGGTCTATCCGTAACTGAACTGGTCTCCTTTTTTGTTTGTTTGTTTTTTGTTTTTGTTTTAATTTTGTATACTTCTCTTTTGTTCTTCTCCATGTTTCTTCCAAGGTTAGCCTGCTTAAGTTTAATGCTTCTTCTTTTTACAGTAGAAAAAGGAATACTGCAAGTAGTCTCAAAAGGTCGTCTTAGTCCATCTCTGCTGTACAGCAGAATCAATTAGACCTAAGTACTCCTGACAGATGTTTGATTTGTCCTTAAAAACCCTGGTGGCAGAAATGCTCTGTCTCTGCAAAACTCAGACAACTGATTCCAGGTTGATTCCAGGGGTTTACTCTGTGTGCTGTCAATGCTTTCTAAGGGCCTTTTTCTTACGTTAAATCTGTTCTGTTTCCAGTTATTGGTCTGAAAAAGTGGATAAGGAGAAAAGCTTACTGTCTTGCTCAGAATTTTTACTTATTTGATAGTTCCTAGATTCTCTTAGATTTATCTATTTTAAATAGAAAAGTTTCTTCGCGTTTCTTCAACCTTTTTTTCATCATCTTTACTGAATTCCTCTTTGATCTCAAAATAATCTGTGTTCTCCTTTAAACTCCAGGTCTGTCCTATACCAAAGCTGGAGGTGAGAACCCACACCTTAAACTTTGCCAGGCCACCTTTTCACACACACTGCTCTCACTGCTGCCTTCTGCTACAAATCTTTGTTGACTTATGTTCAACTTTTCAGCTTTCATTCTGTTTATCACTGCTTAAATATCTCCATCATGATGGATTTGCACAAACAACTGTTTCTACCTAAATGCAAAAATAGAGATTTTAAAAAATTATTATTATAAACCATTTCCCTCTAAATTAATTTTCTACCTTGCTGAAATAATTCTGAATTCTAGTTCTGCCCTGCAGAGGGTGCTCCCACTCTTATCATGTTTGTTATCTGCAGATATGATAAGCATTTGCTCTACCCTATCACCTGAGTTCTTAAGGAAAAAACCAGATTAATTCCAGTATGAGGCCAGACCTCCTGCAAACTAACAGGAATCATTATTCCATTCAGTCAGTAAAGCATGGATAGCAATTATCTAGGGGGATTTTTCCAACTCTTCTTGCTCAGCCTGAAAAAGAGGCAGCTGAAGGGACATAGAGTAAAGGTGTGTAAAAATCACACACACTTTTGCTGGAGGACTTGAGGAGATGAGTTACTGTTTCTCATAACACAAAAACTGCAGGATGGTAGTAAACTTTTGAGACAGCGGGTTTAAAACAAGAGAATTCTTGTCTTTATTAAATAAATTATATAAGTTATTAGGGGGGATAAATGTATATGTGAGCTAAAAGAATCAATCAGTGATAGGAGAATATTGCACTGAAGACCCGGCATAGCATAAAATTCCATCAAAAACTATTAAAATGCAGAAATCATCCTCATCCAGAGAAGTCCCTGACACTCCATTTGTCATGGAGATTATACAGAAGAAGGGTCATTCTATATTTGGCTGTTCTCGCATTACTTCTCCAAGGAGGACTATTGATCACTGCAGAAGACAGGATCCTGTAGGACCAGCACTGACTCTTACCCAGTATGGCTATTTTGGGAACTGAAGCTGATTTGAACTTCACTCACCTATTCCTGATGAGCACTTAAATATAATCACGAGTAGCTCTGGCCAAGAAAAAGACTAATTTGATGTATGTGCATTTCTCAGCACAGTGGAATCTCATCTTGATTAGGGCCAAAGAAAAGCAAGTCACAAGTTAAATGATTTTTCAGTGGAAAAATACATCCCTTCTGGTTTGCTTCAGTAGGTAAAAGCACAGAAAGGGAGGGCAGGAACAATCTATGTAGGCTGGGAGACTTAGAGAACAGAGAGACAAGATGACACCCAGGAAATAAAGGCAAACAAAGGAATGAAACTGGGCCCAGGATGTGAAGCAACACAGGACTCTGAACTCACTTCTGTACAGGACTTCAATGTCAAATGCTCCACTACCTGTTTTTTTTCCCTCTGAGACTCTGAAGTCGAGTAAACCTGTCATATCCACTCCTGTGATCAAAGACTAGAAACATCAGATAAACTCAAAGTATAAATGTTTGGATATTCTCATGAGCTTTAACAATTTTTTTATTAAAGGACTGTAGCAGAAAATTCAGTTAAAAATGAAAAAAAATGTAAAATATGGAGATCAGAGGAAATGGCTCCCTTGGCAGAAACAGGTATCTGAGGAAGGCAGAGAAAAGTGAGCTAAGTGTCATTTCTGTGGACTACTTTGATATTTTGCATCATTGTGATGCTCCAGAGAAGAATGAGCTTGATCTGACATGATCCTACAAAGGAATTTATTCCCCTCACACACATCACCTCCACAACACAGCATTCAGACTGAGGCGTTTTGCAGATGAAAATAGTGGGGGGCAAGTGCAAGAAATACTGAAAGCCCAGAAAGTAAAACAGAGAAGAAAAGAAAGCAACTTCTGTTGTTTCATCAAAATAGGACAAAATAAAGCAAAACAGGAAAAGTTAAAAAAGGAGAAAGTGTTACCAGTGTGTCACTGAGTGAAAATAAATTGTTATAATTGTTTTTCATATCTAGTTCTGTTCAGGACACAAAAGAAAGGGCAATTCTCTGATAACAGTCTCATCAGCACTGTATTAGATTGGGGGGGAAGCTCTTTTAGAATGGATCATATTAAGGAAAAGACATCGTAGGATAGTACCAAGGTATATTTGGCATCTCTTTTGTAGGTTCTGCATAGCTCAGCTGCCACAAAGAGCACGAAATGAATCCAGCACAATGGTTTACTCAGCACTGACAGCCTCAGCCCTGATTTTTAGGGAGGCTTGAGGAGTTATATGACCATGGCTGTCCTTTGTGATGTGGGAGCTCAGCCTCTCCACCAGCAGAATGAGAACCATCCTCAAGGCCGGGTGTAAATCCACCTTTCTAAGGTCAGACATGCAAAGAGGATATTTCCTGCCCTCCTGGCACCTGATTTGTCCTGTCTCAGATCAGACTGTTGACCAAGAGTCAGACAATTTCCCTGCGGACAGAGCATCTGCCCTAGACCAAAGGAGCTCTTGGAATCTTTGAAAGCTGCACAGTTCATATTCAGTATTTCAGTGCCCTACTTTCTTTGGGAAAGAAGCTCATCATTGTTCTAAGGAACAGTGACAGTCAGTAGCCTTGGGGGATGCCTTGACCACCATCACTCACTCCAATAGATTTACTACAATAATTCAGAGAAAACTTCAACCAGTGCCTAAAATGGGGGAGTCCTGACAATGAAGGATGGGCTGGTGGGCATGCAGTATCAGTGGAGGCAGGCACAAGTTGTGGGTCTGGGCTGATGGAGGCAAGTGCAGGGAGGTGAAAGAGACACAGGAAATAGGAATATGGGTGATTGGGGTCACAACTGAACGCTATAGAGGTGGAGTGGCCAGGGGATGGGGACAACGTGACTCCCACCTCGTGCTGCCTAATCCCAGCATGGCAGAGTTTTTAATGGCCCAGCCTCTTGTTTGATAAGTGCACTTCTGGAGGAGAGGTTATGGACACAGCTGGGAGAGCCCCCTTGGACAGGTGTGTGTAGAACCCCCAGTAGATTTAGATTTTCCCCACACACAGGGAAAGTCAATAACAAAATAAAAAAAGCCCAGAGCAAGCAGCCAGGATGACGATGAAATCCGCACACTCAGCTTTCCAGACCAGGAACCCGACCCCATCCTTGCTGACTAATCTCCCCACAATCCTCCCACATCCATCTGTCTGCCCCATGCTCTTGCTGCACATTTAGTCCCTCCCAAATCAACATCCCAAGCTCATCACCCTCTCTCCCCTTGCATCCCAGCACACAGAACCTCTCCTTCAAGCTCATCCCACCTCTCAGTGCCCCTCGAGTTTTTCAACATCAGCCCACGGCCTCAGCAGTAGGAACTCTGAGCCAGAATAAAAATATCTCTCTTACCTTTCCAGGTTAATTGAAAACCTTCTTTTCCTGGGTAATTTTTGATTGTAAAAGCAGTAACTCAGAATCAAGCTGGATCCTAATAAACAAATCCAGTGTAGACACATTTAGGAGGGTGTTAACAAAAACACAACAACAACAACAACAACAACAACACCCATGCATTGTAATGCTCAGGTGTCTCATGTGAACATAAGGTATGTCTACATGTTTTTGAGTTCTATTCCATTCTATCTTTATCCATTAATTCCCTCACATATTTCTGATGAGGATGAAACTTGCAAAGAAGGCAAGGACATACAGAACCAGTGGGATTTCTACTACAAGGTGTTAAATAAAGGCAGGCTTGTGGGGAGAGGCAGTATTTTCCATAGAAAAAGTACACAGGGAGAAAACAGATGCTTTCAGGTAGGTAAGCCCAACCTGCTAGGCTACAGGATAAAAGTTTGAGCACTCAGAACAAAGGATAATTGCTTCCTTTTTTAATTCCCTATACAAAACAGGAGTCATGCAAGAAGCACGAGCCTACCTGAAAAAGTGTTTGAGGAAAAAAATCTGATACAGAGGAGGAGAGGAAATACCAAAGAGAAAAAAGAGGAATAAGAAACCCCAGCACCCTAGCAGTCGTTGCAAACAAATACAGAACCAGAAATCCATCTTGACCAGGCTTTGGGAGCATGTGGCAAAAAATGTGAAGGAAAAAAATACATCGATGAGATATTTAAAATGCAGCACAAAAACCCCCAGCCGAACAAACCAACCCCCCCAAAAAAAGAGGAATTAAACAAAAATAAAGACAATGTTTCTATTCCACTCAGGTGAAATTCCTGGCCTGCAGCTCTCTGGTCATCATCAGATCGTAACTCCCTGGATCCTCAAAATAACTTGGTCAACTTCCCCAGCAAAAATGTTTCTACTGAAGTTAATGCTCAGAAGAGTAAAGACAAGACATTTATAACTGCCTGCAAGATCAGGAGCCATGGCCGGATGCTGGCTGCAGCTCATTTTTTACAGTAATTGCATTGTTAATTAATGGCAACATTCATTTCACGAGGACATTAACGAAATAGTTCTGCCACCAAGAAAAATAGTAGAGTTCTGAGCAACGGTTTTACTCAAGTTTCCAGGAACTCATATTTTCATCTCTGTAGGGATTCTTAGCTCAGGTTGTACAGGGAAGGGGCTTGAAAAGTGGAGTTTGGCTCACCAGGAAGAGTCTCAGCTTCTCCCTCCTTCACTTTTGTCCTACAACCCTTCAAAAGGCAGATCAAGAGAGAAGCAACGAATATATAATAATTATAAAATTATTATTATAGTGCTAAATTGACGATGTGCACATTGAGCTCCGTAGGAGTTACATGGACAAGTCCACAGAATATCTGGATTATTTTGCTTGTTCACACCTTTTACAATGCCTTGCAATTCAGGTGACATTCATCTCTGTGCCATAGATTCTCTTTTCTGAGAATGCCAATGTGTCTGTCTTTTTAAATTCCATTTTTTTCCAGTTGCTTGGGTTTCTGTTTTTTTCAGTTTTGCTATGAGAATTAAATATAGCCTATAAAAAAAAAAAAAAAAAGAATATGTCAAAACAAAGGAAATTTCCAAACCAGCAGATAATTAATCCCTTTACTGCCACTGGTGGGGCTTTTAAAAATGTTTTCATAATATCTGCATGAGAATCTACTATTTTCTAGCCCTTCTGAGATTTCACAGTTAGAATTTCAACAGCCTGCAAAGAAAGGATACTGAAGGAGCAGTGGTTAAGGCTGAATTTTCTGTATTTAATTGCATTTAATCACAGAAAGAATTAAAAAAATAACCAGTGAAGCATCGTAATGAAAAGAAACTTTAAAATGTCAACCTGTGAAATCTACTATTTGAGGGACCCTCACTGCAGTATTAACTCAGGTTAAAATTCTGGAAGAGTGTAAACTCTTCATAATGTCTGAACAGTTTTCTTCTCTAAATTTCTTCCTATTTCACGTCATAGTTTGCACCCACTAAATATCTGTTGATTTTAATCTCTCCTTTTCACCTGGTCCTATAAGCAGCTCCACCAGAGGCATGGGAGAGACTGGAATCCAAACCAGCCTCTCACTGATGTTTTCTAATGTTCCTTATAAAAATATCCTGATAAATTGACCAGCACGGAGTAGCGAAATTTTTCATGGATCTGGTAAAAATGGTTTACACAAACCTTGTATTTTTGAAAGTGACTTTATAACCAAGTAATTAACAGTTAATAATGTCAGTCAGGCATCAAACGAGCTCATACTTCTTCTCAAAAGCTAGGGACTGCATTTCTCTATAAATGCCCCTCACTTTGACCAATTACAAAATTGAATTTTGACCTTTGCCCTATGAACACAAACAATTTTGTACAGAACATACAGTTGAATTCAAACTTATCAAATGCTATAGGTTCAAAAATTTTATATTTAAGTTTTCAAATTCAACTATTTTCTTGGAAGATTTTGCGTCGTGAGCATCAAGGATTTTCTTTCTTTTAATTCCTCTCTTCTATATTTAAAATAATGCAATTAACTGAGCAATGTACTGTGCAATGTTTAACACTTTAAATTAAAACATCTGAAGCCTTCCAAAATTAAATGAGCACAAAACTTACACTGGAAGAAAATAAATTTCTGCAAAATCCACAGCTATGTACCAAATGACAAAATCCTGTAAGATAAAGAAACTGCAACTAATTAATGTATCATGCAAATTAGGACCTGATCAAATTTCATGTGATTTTACTCTGGTGTAGGAACCTGATTATACCAGATTTAGTAAAAAATCAAAATAATTTTTAATCTAGTAATCTGTCTTTATGTTATCATTCAGAAAGTATATCAAATGTACACAACAGAAAATGGGACAGGACGTAAAAACCTTGTCCCAGAGCTTGCTGGGAAATGCAGGTACCTTTATTTGAAACCGTTTTCCTGGAGGGAGTGAATTCTGAGCACGTGTTTGTTTGTCCCACAGTCTGTAGGAAGCATCAATACAGACGTGACATTCTGAGACGTTCTGAGGCAGGAAAATATTCACATTCCATGTCTGTGTGTGTGTGTGCATACCTTTATTTACATCACACACACCCAAGTCAAAACTGACCTGTGCACCCAAAACCAAGGGAGTCACTTTTCTGCCTGTGCCACTGTGGAAACACCTCAGCTCCAAAGCAGAAGGCAAAATTATCTGGAATAATTTCTAAGGTCATTTCATTTTTGTCCCTTTATATCTATCTGCAGAACTGGGAGGAGGTTTCAAAGCCTTTACCTTTTTATCACACTCACAGAAGAACAGAATGGTTTGGGTTGGAAGGGATTTTCAAGATGATCTCATTCCAGGTTTCCCTGCCCATGGCAGGGGGGTTGGGACTGGATGCTCTTGAAGCTCCCTTCCAACCCAAAACATTCTGTGGTTCCACCATTCTGTGTTTTTTGAAATGAAACCTTGCCCATCCATACATGAATGATACTAATTTATATCCAATAAACCATGATAGGACCAATAGCTGTGATAAAACCATTTAAAAATTGTGCTCCAATGAAATGGATTACAGTCTTTTGTATTATAACTTCTAGGAAGTTATACTTTTTCTGATATAGTTGTTTCCCACCAGTTTAATTAAAAATGGAAGGGCTGCTTGCTCCCCAAAGAAGGGGCATTATTATTATTTTTTATCTGCTCTAGCAGCGTGGCAGAAGGTGACAGTGACATGAAATCTGGCAGGGAGAAAACAAATATCTCCCAAGTCTCTGTTGGAGCAACTCTTAAAGAAGAAGATGGATCTCTAGCTCAGTTACTGATCAGAATTCTTCTTCTGTACTTTTTTTTCAACTGAAAACCATGATTTTTGATGAGGGAATGGCCTCAAGTTGTGCCAGGGGAGTCTTAGATTGGATATGAGGAAAAGTGTTGTCACTGAAAGGGTGACCACGCACAAGCTGCCCAGGGAAGTGATGCAGTCACCATCCCTGGAGGGATTTAAAAGATGTGTAAACGTGGCATCTAGGGCTATGTTTTAATGATGGGCTTAGCAGTGCTGAATTGATGGTTGGACTCGATGATCTTAGAGGGTTTTTCTATCCTTAATGATTCTGTTCTATGATTTTTGTCTGCAGCAATCCCTTAACATTAATTGTTAAAACTCCAGTTTCCCCTCAGCGAGCTCACCAGGGCTGTAGAAGGCAGGCAGCAGCAGGTTCTGCTGTTCCAGAAAAAAAGAGCTTAAAAACCTCTTGTTGCTGCAGCAGGGAACATCAGCAATGAGCTGCAGGAGTGAGGGCCAAGCACTGCTCACCATGTTTTGAAAATATTTCTGTTCTCCTCAGTAATCTCTCCAGTGAAATTTTCCACACATGCCATGGTGCAGCATTCTGTCTTTCCAAAGGGTTTCTCTGCCTGGCACACAGGAATTCCACCCCATAGGCACAGCAAGCTGCAGCTGATGAGCCTGAGCAGCACTGGATTCATGTGCAGCAGTAACAAAGGCTAAAAAATACATGCAAAACATGCAGAAGCCTCTTAGCTATAAAAAGCTATTTAGATTTATAAGATAATGCATTAAGGGTTTGATTTATAATCTTTAATTCTCTACTATTGAGGCTGTCAGCTGGTAAAGGATAGCTGTGATTCTAACAACCCAGAAATCACATACTTACTCCAGTAGTTTAGTCTTACAACATTTTCCCTGAGTCATCTGCATGTATCAAGGAGAAGAAGCCTGCTGTGTTCTCACAGAACAACTGCTCTTTCTTCATGCTGTTTATCTAAGAAACTCACTAGACATAAAGTGAACTGATAAAAATTACTCCTTTCCTCCCCAAAAAATCTTCTGCACAACGAGCTCTGGCAGCTAAGGATAAGGAGCAGGATCGCCTGGCTTGAAATTCAGTATTTTTTCTCCCAGAAGAGCCATGGCTGTGTGAAAGGGAAGAGCATGGAAGCACTGGGGATGAAGTTCCTCTGTGCAGGGGTGTTGTACTACAGCATCTTTTCAGCTTCAAAGATAAAAGACACATCAGGGTACATCCATCCCTACTAAAAAAAAAGCCCCACTTAGGGAGTGCAGGATGGGAGCAAAAAGTACAAACAACCTTCTGGCTCCAAAGCACCCACATGCTGTGGGCAGAGAGAGGTGAGGCAGGGAACTGGCTAAAAAACAAAGGAAACAACAAACATCAAACACAGCTGTGGGGGGAAAAAAAGAAAAAGGGGAAAAAAAGAAAAATAGAAAAAAAGAAAAGGCCTGGTTGCTGTTTCTTGACGAATGATCTAACTCAGTAGTATTCAAAAAAAAAAAAACAAAAAAAAACAAACCAAAAAAGAACAAATCCAGC
>WEKY01008172.1:0-20632 GCA_013390045.1 Picathartes gymnocephalus
GCAGTGCTAGGCTAATGGTTGGAGGTTTAGATCTTTAGGGTCCTTTGCAGCTTAAATGACTCTAATTCTAATTTCACTGTCTTGAGGTTTGTTGGAATATCACAATTGATGTCTATGGTCACAGTGCACAAACAGGTATGAGCAATTTAGAAATATTGTGCTTGTAGTTTAACAGCAAGTTAACAAGTTTTTCCATTAATCAGCATTTTTAAGCATAAATCCATTACTTAAAAATATTTCGCTCCCATTTTAAGACTTGGCTTGGTAATGTATTTCAATCAGGCAAGATCTGTCCATATAATTTAAAAGGGGGAAAAAACCAACAGGTACCGTAACAGACACTTCCACAGCAACAGTGAAGGCAAATGCCATTCACAGAAAAGTCAAACAAGTATAGGCTTAGATACTTCCCAGGAATGGTTTCTCATGTTTGCAAACAAAGAAACAAAAAAAAATTTATACACCGTAATTTAATACTTAGGGGCTCATATCCCTAAACACTTAAGTTATAGACTCAGAAAATAAATTCAGCAATTTTCATCTCAGATCTGTAAGCTTAATTTCAAGATAAATACTGGCTTGTTTTGATCTAGTTCAAAAGTCATCTCCAAAGGAATAAGGAAGAACTGTCATCAGTTTCAGGTCAGATACCTGCCAAGTGGAGACTGGCTCAGTATAACTGAACTTTTGGACAGGAGTTTGTTATTTTTAAGGGCCTGTGAAATTTAAGAGGCACTTTAATATACAGTCATTACAGTATAAAATGTTCCCAGAGTTCTCCCAAGTTGTTTTCTATGCTTGCTGAGACCACAAGAACCGGTCACACCTTTCCAACATGGATTGAACCAGCGCTCTGCAATTAAAGCAAAGGGGGAAAAAAAGGTCAAACAGTAAAAAAGCTAACAACAGAAAGAACAACAGAGTTTTGGTTTGCTTTTTAAAGAGGAATTTGTTAAAAACGTGATTGTATTTCAGAAGTAACATTCTGACATGACCATTCACACCTTTGGAAGGAATAGGAGAGATCAGAATCTGTACAGGTCTCAGCAGGACAGAGCTCTTTCAGAGAATCTCCTTCACATACTTCTTTAATGTATGATTTCTTTTCCTAATGTATGATTTTCATTTTCAAATTTAAAATGCCTATATCGCAAAACACACAGTTCTTAAATAATAGGAAAGCTTTCAGCTGAGTCTAAAACCAAAGGTAAAAACGTGAAGCACTTTATCTTCTTGTTAACTGAAGAGGAGGTTTAAAGCACTGAGGAGACCCAAAAAGAATAGTATGCCTCTTCTGCTGACACATCTCTTACCTCTGCCTTTTCTCAGCGATTCTCAGGATCTCACAGACACCAGTAAATCTCTCAGACAACTCCAGTGTCAAGCCACACTCCTGCAAGAGAGGCAAGGCACGATTTGGGCCGATAGCCTTAGCCAGCAGCAGAGCGACGTTTTCCACAGTGATGCGGTCTGGGCAGCTCGGGCCTCCATTGCTGACAGCATTCCCATTCTGTGGGCCGTGGTGGTGGAAAGCTGGGCTGTGATTCTGTGCAAGATGCAGAAGAAACTTCCATTCTTCTATGGTCTCTGGAATGGAACCTAGATGTAAAATGAGTTTATTACATTATTTGTAAAACAAGGATTATTCTAAGCCTACTATTTAAACTATATCTGCACTTAAAATGGAAGCTCAGTATTCTCTTTAGCTCTGAAGATTTTAGGAAACCAAGCATTACCAACAAGCAAATTATGCACACAAATGTACTGCCCTGACTGACTCACTGTAAAGTTTTACTGGTGAACACACAGCTTCACAGTATTTCAGTATTCAAGGCTTTGGATTAAGTCAAGAGACAAAAGTTTTGTCCATCTTAGGGCTAGAGTGAATTTTCTTGTAAGTTCTGCCATGTAGTACAATGCTTTGCTCACCCTAACTTTGTGTGTGTGCACGTGTAGTGGGGCAGTTCTGTGCTGTGCAGGAAGGCTTCCTATTCCTCTATCTCCAACATCAACTACAGCTTTTATTCCTGATTAATAAACACGTCAAGATTCTTCAACTTTTAAGCATTTTCTAGCACAACTGATCTCACAAAGCACAGCATGAAGGTAACAAGAGTATAACACCCATTTATGTGTTTCAAATATGCTATACTACACACAGTTTGGGCTACAAAAATACTTGAGAAAATAAAAGTTCAATTCAGCTTTGGGCAAATCACTATATAAGGGCAGTTCCTACATTACAGAAGGATGTTTACACAACTTAAGAATCACTAACCTTCTTCTCCATTCAACAGGCTCAAATCATCCAAATGAATAATATTTGTAAAGGCTTCTCTTCTTCTACTCAGCTCCAGACAGAGAAAAAGATATCCAGGCCAAAATCTTGAATAAGGGAGTAAAGATTTCCAGGAATCAAATACTCAGTTCAAACCAAAGTCAAGAACAATCACATGCCATTTAAGTATCAGTAAAGACAAAAGCAACTAAATTTAATGAAATGTCAGAAATAGAGTAGGGACGTGAGGAATAATTCCCATTTGGTACATTAAACTGGACATTCAATATTCATCCTCAAAGAAAGGAAAGGTTTTTAAGTAAACCCTGTCTAAATAAGAAGCAGATAAGTCATTTTCATTTGTATCTTCTCAGGGTCAGAATACCCACTAACCAAGTATCAAGAATTACCAAGTTTTCTCCTTACCCATGTGATTTACAGATGTCAGCCATCGTCTCTTTCATAATAAAATCAGCTGGGAGTTTAATCAAGAGCAGAATGAGCTGGCTGTAGCCCCAGGTAAACAAATGCGATCGTGGCCTAGAAGATGAGAAATTCACTTTCAAAGCATTATTGATTTTCTTCAGAACATTATGGCAGATTGATGAAAAGAGAGGAGGAAAAATGAATGAAACACCATGTGCAGTCTCAGCAGAGTAGTCACTCTGGAAGGCACTGCGATAAAAGTTATTCAATCCTCTGGTTGTTTCTGCTGAGCTCTGCAAAATGCTCCAAGGATTCAGTGATCCAAACTGTCACACAAAATCTAACCCAAAAGGAGACCTCTTAAATCTTTCTGCTGCACTTAGGACCTTGGGCAAAACCCACTTTACCTGGGATTTCCTTCTTCATCCACAGTGTTTGCCCGTTGTGGAGCATCATGAGAAACTGCCAAGCACAACCAATCCAACCGTACAGATTCTGGCTGCAGAAGAGACCTAAGGAGCAATGGCCTGGAAAACAAAGCAGACATTAAAAAAAATAATCCTCCTATATTTTAAATATACCACATATGGAGAAGCAGAGACTGCGTGTGGACAAATTAACAACAACAACAAAAAAGGGGGGATGTAAAATTAAATGTGCAAAAGCCTAAAACTATTTCTGTCTATAGAAACTGAGGCAATCACAGAAGAGCAACTTTGCAGGTTGTGTTCACCCAGATTTGGTTTGGGGTTTTTGGGTTGGTTTTTTTTGGTTTGGTTTGCTTGGGGTTTTTTAATGCCATCTAACGCTGGTACACTGAACTGCAGACAAGGGAATAAAAAAAGTTAATTCCATTAAAAGCATTATTTAGAAAAACCCATTTAAAACTAGGATCTAACCTAACAAAACTCCAGTCTAAGGCCAACTAAAACCAGCAAAATTACTTGGAAGCTAATGCTAAAGATATCCAAGCAGAGAGATATAGAAACACAAAAAAACGTCCCCAAAAGCCAAAATAAAAAAACCCTCCACACAGCTACATGATGAAGAGAGCAGACAGATGAAGATGATTCTACATTCCCCTTACCTTTTATCCTCTGGCTTTGATTTCACCAGACTATCTAAATACGCTAAAAAGTGAGCTGGGTCATTCCTGCAAAGCTGTTTAATATCAGAAGGCAAAATAGAGGGGTGGAACTTGATCAAGGGCCGAAGAGCTGTTTCCCCAAATTTTTCATAAAGCCTGGAGAAAGAGAGAGAATAAAAATTACTTTCAGTACCAAACAGCAAAATAATTTTTTCAAGATCTCTTGCAAGTTCAAGGTAGTACTGAAAGGTGATCTCTAAGAGATTCCAGAAATCTTCGTGACATGGTAAGTGAAGCAATCCTTGCCAGGAAGTTAACAACACTTAAGAGAAAAAGAGGATTTGGGTACAAACCTTTGAGCATGTGCCAGCAACAGTGGGCTGTCATCCCACGGCCCCAGGTCATGCAGCAGCTTCAGTATTTTCAACATATCTTCACTTTCCATTGCTAAAGCCACTGGGCTGTGACAAGTTAGTTCTGAAATAAATCAGTGCACAAGTTACAAGATATGGGAAAATCTTTTTCCTTAACACACCCTGCCCCTCCTTTTGTCCTTATGCTGAACAACAGCTATCACTGCTTTCATGGTAAGTTCAGCACCCACCTCAATCCTCATGAAACACAGGTATTAATCTCCAGGCACAAGTGCAGTCCAACTAAGGACAAAATGGGAATGCATTTCACTTCTAGGGGTCTCAGAATCCAAACAGTGAAGAGATTCCCAGAAACACAAATACCAGACACCAACCCTCAAAGTAGTTGTTTAACTGCTCTCTGCTGGAACAGAATCTATGCTAAGGCTTTAATTCACTCTTAAAAGAAATACGTAAGGCAAAAGCTAAGTGAAGAGAACAGAAAATTTCTGTTTTGCAATATACCGTCATGAAGCTTTGACTCAGTAAGACTAAAGAGGCATCAAAAAGATCAGAAAGTATTTCTGTGGAATAGGGAAGAGTAAAGTCATCACAAGCCACTCATCTTCATGGAACCATTCAGTTTTGTTTCATATTAACCACATTGCTTTCAACTTGAATCTTCCAGTGCAAATGCTGAAGCCCCTCCCCTCCCTTCTGCCTTGTTTCTACAGACTTGTGATTCTAATTAAGATGCTTTTGCTCTTAAAAGCACCTATGTTTGTTTGTACATAGGCTGGGATCACTACAGTGTTCAATCAACAAAGTCCATGCAAACTAACAGGTTCGAAGTTGCAAAGTGGGGAGAAAACACGCTCTCCAAGGAGCCAGCAGTTCTTTTTTTTTTTTTTTAATAAATCAGATTATCCTGGGTTGGAAGAGACCCACAAGGGTCATTGAATCCAACTCTTAGGTGAATGGTCCATACAGGGCTTGAACTCACAACACTGGCATTATTAGCACTATGTTCCAACCACCTGAGCTAGGTTCTTCCTAAGAGAAGTATTTGAGGGAAAAACAATCAACCAAACAACCCAAAACCAGAACAAACACTCCCACACACCACCCCTGCCACATTACACTGGCAGAAGGAAAAGTTGCAGACA
Organism: Picathartes gymnocephalus; assembly: GCA_013390045.1. Classification (NCBI taxonomy): domain Eukaryota; kingdom Metazoa; phylum Chordata; class Aves; order Passeriformes; family Picathartidae; genus Picathartes; species Picathartes gymnocephalus. Next base: position 5,311 of record WEKY01008172.1, read on the forward strand.
CAATTATGAGTGTCTTCAAGGTTTTTTCCCTTTTTTTCTCCCAAATAGAGAAAAACTTTTCATTTTAAGAAGCAATACAGTGTTCATTACCTACCTTTCAATCCTGCAATGTATGTTTCCCATACATTAGGAATGGTGGCACATGTGGTTATAATACACTGCTTTACTCTCTTTAAATCCAAAAGGAAGAAGTAGCTTCGCATAAACCTACAAGCCAAGGACCCTGAAGGTGCTGGTGATGGACTTCCCTCAGAGCTCTCCTCAGCCTCACCACTCCCACAAGAAAAGACACGCAGCTCAAAGCACAGAGTTGTCAATTCCTCGAGATCTTTCAGAACATCTGCTTCGATGTCACACGGAGCAGACACCTGAAAGCCGCAGCCCAGGGGCCCCGTCACATCAGTACCATTTTCACGCACGGTTTTGCTTGCACAGGTCTCATCAGTATTTTCCTTTTCAATGCAGTCTTCCAAAATACCACTCTGTTCCTTGTCTACTGTGTCTCTGTCAGTTGGAGCCACTCGCAGGTTTTCCTCCAGGCCTGCCCTCTGTTCTTCAGCACACACAGTCTTGCTTTTCGTAACAGACAAAGCAGAATGCTCCTTGCTGCTGAATTTTTCTTCTAGATAGACAAGCCATTCCTGTAAGACCCTTCTCATATACTGAGGTTCTAACAAAACCAAGGGATCCTGGAGCTTGGCTCTGCAGCATAAAAAAGAAGTTTGCTAAGTTTAACAGTCAGAAGATGCCACAAGTGAAGTTTCAAATATGCTTTGTGTAACTATACTCCTACCATTGACTTGGAGTCAGTTGTTGGGTTTTTATGACTGTGAGTGCATTGAACGGAATTTAGGCTACTTCACACTGTCTACATTTGATCTCAGCACATTTTGAACTCCCCAGGATTTCTTTCAGAATGAATTTTTGTTTGAGATTTTGTTTTTTTTAAACTATGCCTGTAATTAAGACAAAGGGATAATGCTACAGGAGCTTTTAGTGAATTTTGCTTGGTTTTAAAAAGAGGAACCAAATAATTCACCAAATGAGATCCTTTCAGGTTATGTTAATAGATGTTTAGAGCATCTCTCTTACATCCATGTGAAATGAATGAAAAGAAAAATTTTAAAAATCCAATCACTTTTTCTGCCAAAGCCCAAAAAATCTATACAGTAAGAAGTTTCTCTGCTTACACAGTTTCTGCTGTTGCAGCCTTGAGATCTCTCAGACAGTCCTCCTCAGGAAGCTGGCAGCTCTGGGGTTCTGATCTAGAAAAGCACATGCATTTCAGTCTCACCTGAAATATTACCTTCAATAATTTAAGTGAGGATTTCCTGACAAATTTCCTCAATGCTAATTCCTTTATTCAATACAAAGCTTTCACCTGTAAGAAGGAACAGCTCAACGGAAATTATGGGTAAATTTGGCATGAAGAGCAACAGATAACACTATTTTTGTGGCTTCCTATAGTTGCTTCTACTCCAGCTACAGTAGACTTCTGCAAGTACTGAACAAAAAACAGCACCATGCCACTGTATGAAAGTTAGTACAAAGTGGTAAATTAGCACTGGAATATGAAATTACTTAGCTCTGTATTCATTGCCTCATCAGTTCTAGGAAAGGAGTTGGGAGAACCAGTGAAACCCACCATAGGAATGAAGGCAGCTGGAAAAACCTAATGCCAAGTTCCTCATTCTGCTTGAAAGAGTTTTTCCTCAGGTTTCTATCCTCAGGACAATCCAGTAAATACAATTGCTAAGAAAATGTTGTTTTGCACTCACTCTTTTTCTTCCTGGGGAAATGCTACTGGATTAAGAGTTAGTTCTGGCAGCTGCTCATCATCCTTTGCTTCATGCTTCCCTCTGGATTCAGGACTTATATGAAGCGTGCCAATCTTTTCTGTGGTTTTGCGTACAAAGCTGGAAACACTAGGAACCAGAAGTTCAAACACTTAAAATCAGAAGTTCAGAAGCAAAAACAAGCACTTTTTCCATTCAAACCATCATTTCAGAGACTTTATAATCTGAAGAACTCTTGAGAAAAGGATGAGAGCAGTGATGACCAACAGGAACAAAACTGACTAAGAACCTACTCAAAATTCATATTCCAGTCATGATCTGTATCTTCACCACAGAATAGAAATCTGAAGTACTTAACACTCTTGCTGGAGAAGCAGGATCACATAACAACATCAGCCATACATTTTGACATGTATTTGTAATTTGTTTGCAAATAAATCCGCATTGGCTACACTGCATTTTAAAGCTTTTAAACATAAAGCATCTGTAGGAAATTATGTCCCTCCTGGTGGTAAGAAGCCACTTGACAAAGCTTCAAATTAATTCTTCAATTATAAAGCTTACCAACGATGCCCTTTTCACTCCGCAGTCCCTATTCCTTCAGGTATTTTACTGAAGAGAAAGTTCAATGAACATACCAGAATTCAATTATTTCTACCACTGCCACAAAGAGAACTATGTCAACAGAATTTGAACAGAAAAATAAGCTTCCTGCTTTCTCTTCCAGAACTAAAAAAAAAAAAAAAAAAAAAAAAAAATCCCAAAAATGCCAACCCAGCATCTTTTACTGTAACAATGTATAGCAAAAGTTGAAGCTTGCCGCAGAAGGCAGAAAGGATTCAAATTTAGCAAAACAACTGGACTTTAATGTACAGAAGGATTAAAGCTAAACATTTAAAAAATAACTGTAAATATGGTAGTATTTTATTTAATGATTAATTGCATGCAGTGAATACTTGAAAACTTAGCTCTCATTATTAGCAGAAACACTTATTACTAGTAAAGTCCTCAAGGCTGATTACGGTTTAGAAAGAACTCAAAACATTGCATGTACTTCTGATGTTTATTCTGAGATCCTCATACTGCTGATAGCAGCTACAATTCTTTGTTGCAGGACACTATTTACATACTGAAGTGATCAAGGAATGGCTGTACAATTTTCTGGACCATTGCCAGGCCAGAGACATTTTAGCTAAGTAATTAACATACAGCACTTTTATAAAAATTTCAAGTTATATATTTTACATCATCTCCTTTATATTTGCACACCCACCCCCTCATTTCCCATTAAAAAAAAAAAGATTTAAAATACCAATGCGATTTATATATAAAACGGACTCAGATCTAATTGCACCAGGTATAGGCTACCATTATTCCATAAGTGTTTGGGAAATCAATTAGATCCACTGAAAAGTTCGTGTGGGGATAGGACAGACCACTCTGCAAGTGTGTTTTAGCAATATCTACCTGCTTTGAATATTTTAATGTTTGTCCCCAGGCAACACAGGAAGCCTTCCCTCCAAGTTCCAGAAAGGCAAATTCTAAAACAATATTCAGTAAGTCTTCCTTTGAATACAAACCACAACAACAGTTTACAGGACAACAGTAAACATTCTTAGACATTAAACAATTATTAACTGTTTAAAAACTGAGGTTAAAATCCTGGCTCCACTGAAGTTACCAGCAGCTCTTTGTATCTTCACTGAAGCCAAGATGAAGATTTAAACTGCCCAGCAAACCTGACTGCATCTCTGGTGTTCCAGTTCGGGTGTTACAAAATAGAGTATGAATTAAACCACACAATGCTACAAATCCAGGGGACAGAAGAGGGTAAGATGTAATGGATGAGTGAACCTGCTGCATGTTTTACCTTTCTTTGACAGCTTGGAGAGAGACGAGAGGAGATGGGGAACGGAATGACAAAGGAATGCTGAATGGGAGAAATGTCTCATTCCGGTCAGCCTCAACCACCACAGATGCATGAGATACGTTCTCTGACAAATGGAATTGAAATAAAAAGTCATGAAACAGTGGCCTGGCAAAAAAATGGAACAGTGAAATGAACTGCAAGTCACTAATTCATTAATGGATAACCTGCCCACCATATTTTCCTTTTTAATACTCAAGAATGCATGGACACAGGTTTCAAGGGCCGTTTTACTACTGACTTTGAACTTAGCAAGTCTGCTTTATTAATACTGCTTTGGCTCTGTAGCAAGGCAAATAATGACCAACAACAGTATGAAAACTATCTTCTAAAAGTAGACTTGGAGTCCATTTAGGGGACAAAATCTTGATTTAATCCACTGAGTTATTTATACATCTAGGAAAATTAAGTATTGGGGCATACATCAGTTCACATAGCACGATTTCCAAAATCTAAATCACATGTGAACAGAGAGACACACAAGCCATAATTAGGGTATAAATCACCCTCTTATTTGAATGGACTTAAAAACCTAAGTGAGCCCACAGCTCTCTGGCTTTTGATAAGAATCACAGGACATACAGAATCACTGACTATTTCCTCTTCTTTCCTATAGCCCTAACAGTATCTACAATGTGTTTTGCTTAATCATTTCCTGGTACAAACACACACTGTATCTTTAAGTGATGTCAACAAGAAAAAAGGGATCATTTTAAGCCATGATGACACTGCATTTTGCAATAGTCAGCAGTAACCACAATGTTGAGAGGAGATGCTGTGCTGTTACAGAAAATCTACCACCAGAATCGCTCTTGACAGTGCCTGAAGGTCACAACTGACTTTACATTTGGTTGTAAAGAAGGCTGCTTTTGTTCATTATGCAGACTAGAAACCTAAAAACTCATTACATCTTATGTCATTGTGAGCAGGGAAACACTAAGTCCATTTCTTTCAAATACCAAATCAAGTACTAGTGCTTCAAGAAGCATCTAGAATTTCTCTACTTGGAAATAATTAGCAAATTTGTCATCTCTTGTGGAACACACAGAACCTTTCTATCTTCTGACATTCAAAAATTAAGTCACCTGAATTTTGACTTTTAATGTTGCAAATGGTACACTTCAGAGTTTCCTCACTTGTTTTTATGATGATGTAGCTAATGAGGCACACGTACACCAAAGTGCTACCAACAGCACACAGCTTAGTCAGCAGGACAACGCTACTGACGAATAGGGCAGTAAACACCAATTTCTGCACTCTCCCTCTCCACTGGGGTTTTCTCCAAAGCATCCAAAATCTCTCCATCCTCAACAGCCACCTATTCCTTTTAAAAGCTAAAAAAATAGTCTTTTTATAGGAAAGCCTCTCTACCATACTTAGAACTAAGGTAGCTCCTCATCATCCCAGGTTTCTGCAGCCCTTCCCAATCCCAACCAGAGCAGAGAACAAGACCCATTACAGTCTCAATCTAGCCTTAGTCCAGTGACAGACATTTGTCAGGAAATGAAAAAGCTCCCTGGATGGGCTAAACGTTACTAACAATTCTAGCACCTCTACACTAATGTTTACACGTGTAAGAGATGATCCCCTGTACAAAGGAAACCCTGCCAGAAAGTTAAGAACACTTATGAGAATCCTTCTGCTTTCCCTGAAGAAATATAATATAAGCCAGAATCGAGATTAAGAAATTATTTTCTGGAACAAATATTACAAAAGGATATTGGCAGCAAACAAATGTTGTTTGAAGCTCAATTGACACTGGCATAGACAGCTGAAGGAATCTTAGCATTAATGTTCAATTACACATGGAGGGGGGGAAGTTGGAGTGAAGCCCATGCTTGGTGGTAAAGCCCTCTGGACCTCTTGTTCTGTTTCTCTGGGTTTTGTTTGCTTTTAAGCCTGGATTTCTGTGGAGCCAGCTTTTCAACCCAATGTTTCAGGAAGGATTTTGACTGGAAGGTGGGGTGACTCGCAATTGATCAAATTACAGGTATTAATAATGAATAACTTGATGGTGGAAAGTAAAGAACAGAGCCAACTCAGTCAAATTTTTGTAGATTAAACAAACACATTCAACAAACATATTTTCATTAAGAAACATTACCAAGTTCGAGTTGCTCATCTTCATGGTGTGCAGGAAATTCTTTAAGTCTCTCATCTTCTGAGAATGTTTGACTGTGGAGGGAACATGAGTCTTCATCTGACTGACTGCCCCTTCGACTGATAACACGGTATATTCCAGAGTCTAAGACACTGAAGCTTTCCTGTCAGACCAGGGAGGGGAGTTAGACATTGTGTGAGTTGTACTTCCTTGGTAAGTTTTCTGCAACGAACTCAACCAACTATACCCACACAAATAACCTCACAGCATTTCATAATTCACTGCCTGGAAAACTGCTGTTTAACAGAGTACTTTTACTATGTCCAGAACTGAAAAGGACACAGATGCCAGCAAGTGTGCAGTTCAGTGACTTTAAAAATATGTGTATGCTGCAATTGGTTTTAGGAAAGCAGCCTGTGGAACAACTGCCGTACTTAGTGCAAGGTAAAACCCACTTCAGCTTTAGTCCCGCAGCCAAGACTGTCACTTCACCCCTTTGTAGCTGCATACCCAGGAATTTGTATTCTTTCTGCTGGTCAGCCATATCCAGCCAGCAGAACCAACACACATTCTCTTGCTCATGGTCAGTCTACATAGTTTACTTTCCCATTGGCTAATGAAAAATAACTTGTCTACCATCGAGATGGTATTTACATTATTGGACTTTTTAAACTTTCCTTTTAAATACTGTTAAAGCAGGAGCTGATACTGTATTATCTATGAAATATTTCCCCTTTCTTGAAAAGCAGCTGTATGTTTATTAGAAATAGGCTTTGATTTTTCCCTTACAGCTTTCTGCTTAAGCTTCTTAGAGTGAGACAGTTTTTAAAATAGGGCTGAGATAGCTTGGAGCACTCATTCATTCATTTTCATCACATAAAACTAGAGTTATAACCAAGACTATCTTTATTGACGCATGTTAAGACCCCAAACTGAGCTGTGGAAAAAGCCATCTTCATATCAATCTTTGTCCACACCTCAAACATTAGCCCTAAAATAATATAAGAAAGAGATAGAGGTCTGAGAGCTTATAAAAAGCAAGTAGTAGTGTTTCATACCTCTTCAACCCACCTAGTTTTAAAATGCAGCATTATGAGCTGTAGTAGACAGGGCAGAAAACAAAAGTCTCATCTTCCAAGTGAGCAAGAAGGTGATTTCAAGCCATAAAGACAAAATCTGTAGATAACATTTTTGGCACTACCAATATACATACATGAGATGAAATACTGCTCCTTCTACTGCTGCATGCAGAATCTAGAGGTTCCAACTTGGAAATCAGTTCTTCCAGTTGTACAGTGAGATCTTGCTGAGTTGAAGCATCCAGCTGAGACTTTAAGTGCTCCAGCTTGTCTAGAGGCAAATTTTTTCTTGCCTAAAAGCACCCAGTGAAACAGAAGCATTATTATTTCTATATATGCAGGATAATTTTCATCCTTAAAGTATAATGTTTAGACGACTCTTTAAAAACTCCAACAAAATGAATCTCAGTAACCACGAAATGTAATGGAAGGGGGGAAATAGGAAAGACAGTGAAGTTGTATTGTACATTCACAGAGAGGTATTTACTTACTCTGCAAGAAATAATTGAATTTTGGAAGAGACAAGAGACCCTGGCAGCAAGGGTCCAGAATCCTCTTCTCATCAAACGCTCTATGCAGCGATCAACCAGCAGAAGGGAGAGGTGCACAACTTTCCCATTTGTGTGTAGACAGAACAACTCACTCTTGTAAACTGCAATATCCTGAATATCTGCAAAACCACACAGACAGCAATACCTGAAGGACTGGAGTCGTTAGTCAACATTCCTTTCTGTCCCTGAAAGAAGGTGAAAACATATTCCCACCTGACTGCAAGTGAGTGCAAAGCACAAGGGGCATGGGAAAACAAACACTGAGGAGTGCTGACCTAGCAACTAAAAACCACTATAAAAAGCAAAGTGTCAAAACTTTCCAGAGCTGGATCTCCAGAAAACATTCAAAAACTACGCTAAATTACCATAAAGTCTCCTTTTGCTCTGAGGGAAGATGAAAAATTAAAGCCTGATAAAGATGACAAATACATAATTATTAGCTTTGAAACAGAAAGAAAATATTCACTGGTAGAAAAAAAATTTTGGCCTTCCAGCAGTTTTCAAATGCAAGAGTTGTACTGTATGAAAACACTCCACAACAAAGGTTTTGCAAACTTAACACCAAAAAGGGGAGAGACAAAGACTGACTGACAATAACTATTGTAGGACTCTGCTTACAGCCATACATACATAACAGTTTAAAACGGTTCACTCATCTGCCAAATAAATATATTCCCTGGATGCAACTTAGACAGTTTTTAGGAAAAAAATACAGGTTTTAAGCTTTCAGCAGCCAGATTATCCTTCACAGGACACCTGACAATGAGCCTATGTAAAGAGAAAAGAGGAAATGACACTGCAGGTTAATCACCTGCATTTTAACTACTGTATTTTATGAGTCACTCTACACCACGTTTTGTTTCTCAAGAAACATGTTTTCAGATCTATGGAAGGAGGGGTTGGCTGGAGGAGGCAGGAAGATGGTTAATATTCAAGGCTATACCACACAGATGACAAGACTTTTATAAACATTTGCAATCCAGTTGCAGAAACTGAGCTTGAAAAGCTTCCATGTTAGGCAAGGACTTCAGGAATGACCAGTGTTAAAGACAATGCTACAAAGCAAAGTTTAAGATACTTCAGTTTACCTTTAACTTCACTCCAGAGTAAGACTTGAACGCTTTGGGGAAGAAAAATATAAATGCCTTTTTCTGTCCATGTCACCACACAGTGCTCACTGCAAGCAAAGCAAAAGTTAATGGAGCAACAATCAATTGTGGTAAAATAGGTAAAATTTAAAAAAAAATGTAAAATATGAAGGGATGACATTGGCTTAAGCACAGCAAGTGAGATGTGAGGCAGCTGTTCAGCATGATACTTGGGAAATTCTTACACAAAAAGTTGAAGTTGGTGATATAAATTAGGAGAATATATGATTTTTTAAGCCTACTTTATCAACAGGAAGCTATGCTGTCAAATACTCACGTCAAATACAGCAGCTTGGGGAAAGATAAGGATTGTGGAGAGCAGCTGGAACCAGTATAATGAGGATCCTGCCTGCAAAATAAAATTATTATCAATTACAAGCATAACTACAATAACATCACTTTCTGAAGTTCTTAAGCCTGTAAATACATGACTGGCTTAAATAAATATGACAGCAGCACGCACTGTCCTCACACAGAGACAGCCACAGAATCAAGGTTTTGGCTCTTTTGATAATTATTGGCTACACCTCTTAGAGGAGACTGTATTAAGATGACAACTAATATAAACATTTGACTGCAGGATCAGTTTATTTAGTCTTCTCAGCATTAATACAGTTCTTTCCAGCTTGTCTGTAAGTCCAAAAAAAGCATGTTTACCCCTCATAACACCCACGTTTCTACCTGAGAGTAACAACAGGGAGAGGTGGTGACGAGAGCAGCTGCTTGAACTGATGTGTGCTTTGCACTTCCCCATCAAAGTTCACCTCCCACATCCTCGAGCCAGGTCGAGCACAGTATATTAATGGCTGCTGATTCACACTGTTTTTTCCAACGGGGAAGAAACATGCTCCAAATTCTCCATCTCTCTCTTTATTGCCTATTTTCCAGAACTTCTCTCTAGAGGGGAAAAATATACTTGTTAAGCAGCATTAATAAAGGCCCTAATTAATGTTATGCTTTTCTTGAATAAAAAAAATATTCAATCCCAGCTGCTGAATTGGTTTTGGTGCTAGAAAAAAATCTGTAATGAATATTATAAAGCCTGCACAAAGTTTATACAAGACAGGGTGCAGAAATATTCAGTAGTTGAAATGAATGCTCAGATCAAAGGGTTTTTTTTCAGCAGAACCAGTAGTTCAACCTGGTGATGGGAAGGTATGAACATTCCCAGAAAACATTTCCAATCACATGAAAAATAAAACAGGGATTATGAATAGTCAGCACAAATTTATGGAAGGGAAATCATGTTAATGGCCCTCTACAACAGAATGACTGGCTGAGTAGTTGAGAGGAGAACAGTGGATATTGTTTATCTTGATTTCAGTAAAACTTTGGACACTAACCCCCCTAACATCTTCAGAAACAGACTGAGGTAGCATGGGGGGCTAGGTAAAGAGATATTGATGTCATTTCAGAAACTGTGTGTGACCCTGTGAAGCCCAGTATTTCAGAAATAAAACAGAGCTTACCTCTCAGTATCACATAAATAAGTGCGGGTAAGTGACGATATGAGCAGTCTTCCATCCAAATAATCAAGCTGAACCACCCGAGAATCTACAGTGGTTATAATCTGGACAGGAAACATCACAAAAGTAGCAGCAGCCTACAGTTAAAAAAGGAAAAAAAAAAAAAAAAGAAAGAAAGCATGCTGGTCTTCAGTTCAAAGTAAAGATTGTTTCATTATGTTAAAATGGCAAAATTCAGAAAAGACTCATGTATGCTCTGAATACAGCATAAGACACAGCAGTTCCTTTCTTCTCTGTCTTTACAAAGCAAGGCTTCAATGCTCAGAAGCACAGGTATCCAAATCCACCTTTTCCCAAAACCATTCTTGAAGATTTAAGAAAAAAAATCATATCCCTGTAACATCCTACTATTTCTTTATAAAGGGTGTTTTTTTCTGTAAGATTAAGAAAGGGTTTTATTCCTGCTATTTTAAGCTTTGTGCTTTTTTTTCCAATTCCACCTGCAAGTACTTCGAGCTAACAGTTTTATGGAAACAGACCTGAGAGACAAACTGATACAAAAAACAACTTGTATTGGAATTAGGTTGTTCACAAACTCACCTTCTCTTTTACCCTGTCACAAATTATCCAAATACTATTTATCATATCAGTGTCTCAGTTTGCATGGGTGGATGAACAGTCTCAGGTAGACTTATGGATAAGAAAACTACTGGGAACTGCATTTAAATTTGCTGTCAGACAGTCACTATTTTTGCCAGCTTGTTTTCCCTTCTTAGGAATATGACAAAGTGCATTATTTGAGAAATCCAACAGCCCTGTTCCTTTAATAGCCATGAGCAGACAGATTCCGTGGACTTGCCCTTTTCTCCTCCCTCTCTTCCCACAGCTGACTTTCCCCCCCTCTTTCTTTAACGTAATAATGGTCTTGCTACTTTTAAGTCAATTTTCCATCAAAATCTTCCATGAGGGCTAGAAAGGACCTGGAGAAACACAACTATTTTCAGGCTCTGCTCCTTTTTACAGACTGAAAAGAAAGGACCTAGTAGTGGTAAAACCTAAAGAACACTCAAGGGTTAGAAATCAGGCACTGTCACTAACATGTGTGTCCTTTCCACAAAACATAATGGATGTAGCCTCGATGACCAACCACCATTTATTTTATTTAAGCCAGATGTTTAAGAATGAGAGCACCCAGACAAAGCCAAGCAAAATCAGAGTCTGGGACTGCTCTGTCAGACCAACAGCTGAATTGGGGACTGAAATAAACAGCTGAACCTGTAGCTGGAGTCTAAGGAATCCAATAGGCTCAGAAACACCAAGACCCCTAACTTAGATACTTGTAAATTCCAAGAAGCAGCAGATTGGCCAGTTTGTAATTCTGAACATTTGAAAGCACTTTCATGTTGCATTACTAAAATAAGATAGAATAAGGATGGGGGAAGTTCACGGGTCAGGATTTTTATTGTTGTCTCAAGAGACTGGTTCTTCATTCCAACAGTTAAAGCTACCAGAATTTCATCAGCTGGCAAGCCCTGCTCTGTTCCACTTCATTAAAATAAACAGAGATTCCACACACCACCACCGCCCCCATGAATTCGGCTCCATCAAAGTATGAAACATTTTACCTTCCCTTGTTTTGACGTGTTAATCTTGATGGCTGATACTTTTCCCACATGATCTCCTACAAAAACTCGAAGGGCAGCTGTATCCCAGCACAGAGCTGTGACTTTTCTGCCCTTATGCTCAGAGGAAACATAAATCCGTTCTGGCTTCCCACGACGTTCCTGATTCAGCTCCCAGACTACTACAAGGCCTTGGCTACAACAAGTTAGAGAGAGAATACAGTTGGAAAATAAGTCTTCTAATGTTTTATCAGTTGATAAGTTGATAAAGATGCATATAAAGAAATACTAGTGAAATTAACTACCAATCTCCCTCCACCATGTTAATGAAAAGGCTTCTTTTGTTACTGAAAGGTCTCAGAAAGACATTTATCATCATAATTTCACATGCATGAGCTCTGCCATAAATGTTCTGTTACAGAAATAATACTTAATCTGGAACAATTATTCCAGAAAAAAAAGTTAAGCAAACTGTCTGTGCAGAGAATAATCCTGTAGTGGCCTCTACCAGTTAACCTAGTAGGTTAGCTCCGCAAGTTCTCAGCAGCTGTCCAAGTCTGAAACTTAGAAGCTTCCCAGAAATATTTATCCAGTGCTCAAGTTTGTGAGTACATCACTCACCTGGTGGCAACAGCAACATAGTCTTCATCATGCAAACAACAGGCCACCCGTGAAATGGCACCTTCCTGAAAGCAAGCACAGGAGTAAGAGCAGGTAAAAGTTGTTCCTGTACTGCCTCTACCACTGTGCAGCTTTTATCTTTAAGATATAAACCAGATTCATGTCAACAGATGCTACCACTCTGCTGTGATGTGGTTGGTTTTTACTGTTTGGGTTTTGTTTGCAAACACTGAGCTTACTTCAAGATGCAGCTAACAACATGACATTGAGAGCAAGGACTGCAGTGCATTCTCTAATTCGGAAAACACAGAAATCACTCTCCTGTCCCCATACCTTTGGAAGTTGTTTTGACAGAATCAAGTGAGATGCTCCCAACCTTAAAGAACTGGCTGCATTCATGCTATACTGGAAGCAGCAGTGGCTCCCAGGAAATAGCACCTGGCTGTACAAATAACAATCCCTGTTTCATGATGTCTTCCAGCAAAAGCAAGTCAGCCTATCTTTTCTTTACTTATCCAGGTATGTCACAGTTTAGACATTCAAACGCTGGGAGTTATCTACTTTTGAGTTGCTCTGGTTTCATATTCAAAATTTTCTTCTAATCCTTAAGTATCCAGGTGACTTTGCAGCAGCTGTTAAAAAGTAAGAATTTGAAAAACAAAGGTCTGACACACTGAAGTAATTTTTTTCACACCTCATGAAATCTATTATACCACACACTCCGGGGATACCCTCTAGAACCACAACCTATTTTAAACACAGCAGTCCAAAACCCCGCCTACTTTGGACAATCCAGCAAGCTGAAGATGCCTGTCGACTCTTAAAAAACATTAACTTGAAATAATGTTTCTTTCCCAGATCCGTTTTTGGAAATTTTCATTTAAAATTTTTACCCTTACCTTGTGAGTGAGAAAGAGTCTTTGCTTCCAACCATCCTTCTGGATAAGGTTCAATCCTCCTCCTGAGCTGCCTAGAGCAAGCCATCTCTTTGACACATCTATACACGTGCACTGAAGGAATAAAAACCGTAATGCATAACCTGGTAAGTTCTGATCACGCATCTTTTTCTTGCATTATTATGTTTTTGTTTTAAAGGCTTCATTACTTGCCAGCTGTGTGTACCACTCCTGAACCACTGGCAGTGAAGATTATTAAACAGCACTTTGCAGTTGGAGCAAACAGAGTAAGCTGTGTCAGGCTGTGTTAAGTACCCACAGCTGCATTAAGGAAACACACACAGAGTAACAGGGTCCTCTATCTTCACTCTTTCCTCCCAAAGTACTCCCCCTACTAAGACAGCATGCACACACCCAAAAAGAACTAGATTAATGCTATGGGTTAGTCAAATAATTAACCAAATAGAGTCATTAATTGAATTTTTAAAAATTTAAAACAACAAAAAAAAAGAAAGCCACACATCATAAACTCACCTTAAGACGACTGGAATCCAGCCTGAGCGCAGAAAGCAAGGGATCCAAACACTCCAACTCTGCCAAGACATGGTTGCAAGAGTCTGGAATCACTGGCACGGAGGCCATGGATGCATACAACTAGAGCTGCTCACTCATGGGTGCGTTACAGCTTCAGCTTTTAGCTGTACCTGCCAAAAATAAAGTTCTAGATTAGTTCACTGTTTAGTATTATAGCTGGTGTTCTGTGCGTAAAGAAACACCACTTTCCTACCCCAAATGCATCAGGTTTTAGTTTGCCAAAAAGAGGCCCAAGGGCTGGAAAATAAGACCCCTGCTTCCTTTATGGGAAGTTTATGATCAAGTTCATTTCTGAAAACTTAACCTATCAGATATCCCACCTCGAAATACTTAAACCGCAGTTATAGTAACATCTGCCTGTGAAACAAGTTACGTCTACCTACAGAAAAAGTCTTAATTATAGAAAAATACATTTTTCCCCACGGCATGCACCCTTGACTTGAAACTAACTTTCTCAAGGAAAACATTTAGCATTGGCATTTTATACCTACATCATATTCTCCCCCAAAACTAAATTTAAGGAGTATTATTCTCAAGGTATACCAAATTTGGAATTAGCTACATTTGTGCATTTTGATACAACTATGAACTATCCTCTCCACAGTATCTCTTCTCCAGTATACAAGACAAGAAACACAAAGTGAAAACCAAGAATTTAATACCTATCGAAGTCAAAACCGCGTATTTTTCCTAAGCAGCACATACTTTAAAATAATTCCTTGTTGAGTTTAAAGTTTAAACCCGTACACTGCTTAACAAAACCCCAAACCTGTTACACTGCACAGTCAAGTGCCGGAAATTTCTAAGTAACCTTTAGTATGCGATCCCATAAATTAAGGAACTCCCTCCCAGAAAAGCCGTCACGGGGAAAATTTACATTTCCTCAAAAGAAAAGCGAGCCATCACTCTCATCAGGCACTAGAAAAAGGGAAGACGCACATTTAGCCAACGAAACTGAAAGCTATTTCTTCAAAATAATCAAAACGTCTTAAAAACCATAATGGCCACTTCTACCCTGGAAGCTCTCCGCCCCAGTCCGCCTGTGTGGCCCAGAGCTGGAGGCTGGGGCTGAACCGCGACACGGTGGGACTTTCTCTCCCGTACCGGGAGTAAGGAGAAGGATCGCAAAGGGCAGAAGGACCCCCCAAAACCCCTTCAGAAACCGCGGGCAGGGCAGGGGGTGAGAGCCGAGCCCCGGCGGGGCACAGCCGCCAGCCCGGGGCAGCTGTACGGCCGAGAAGCACCGCTCGCTGCTCGCTCCTCGTCCCGGTCCCGGTCCCGGTCCCGCACCGTGCTCCTCGCTCTCTCTCCCGGAGCCGCTCACGCCGCCGCAAACAGCGCCATCACGTGACCCGCGGGAGGGCGGGGCGGGGCGGGGCGGGGACGCGCGCCCGCTCCGCGCTGCATCACGCGCCGCCCGCGCGGGAGGGGGAGGAGGAGGAGGAGGGGGAGGAGGGGGAAGAGGCGTCACGCGCGCGCGCGCGCCCGCCCGCCCCTGCGCCCCGGCCACGTGACGCCGTG
>WEKY01008172.1:21082-81945 GCA_013390045.1 Picathartes gymnocephalus
GAACGGCGGCTCCGGGGAGGCCGCGGGGCCCGATCCGCCTCACGGTCGCCACCCCGGCGATCCTTCCCCGAGGGCGGCGGGACCGCGTCGCGACAGTGTCGCGGCGGCCTTTGGTCTCCCGCGCTTCCTCCCTGCCCGGCGGACGTGTGGCGGTGGCCGGGCCTGAGCTGCGGTGAGGGAAGGGACGAAAGGGGCGGATGCGCTGCCGATCTAGCCTCCCCGGGGCCGCGGGGGGTGGTGGGGAGATGGCAGCGCTGCGCCGGCGGCACCACGGCCGGGGGCACCGGGCTTTGCCCAGGTGCGGGCGGCAGACAAAGAGGTGCCCTGGCAGCGCCTTCCCTGCCTGCTACCGGGAGGGCCGGCGGCTGGGCAGGCCCCGCTGGCACCATGCGGTGTCCTCGGGCCCGTCTCGCGGCAGGGTGACATCCCCCTCGGAGCGTGGGTGATGCGGATCGGGGGAAGGCCGGGCTGGCCTCTCAGGACCGTGCATCTCCCCCGCCGTGCGCGGGACAAGCGGCACTGCTGCCACCTCTCCTTCCCGCTGACAGACCCCTGCCACCACTCGGGCTGCTGCTCTGCCCGCTTCCAGAGCTGGCAGCGTCCCTGTGCCGCTGCAGGTCAGGCTGGGCCATTGGCACAGATATTCCGTGATTCTGCTGTTGCCTGCGGGGAGCGGAAGCCCAGCACCAGCAAGGCTTGCATTGATCTATCAGAGCTTGCCTGCCAGCCGCTGCCCACCCTGGCCAAGTCGGGATTATTAAAACGTGTAAACGTTTCATTTATTTCTGCTCAGAACTCGACAAAACCATATGGGAAGAGACTGGAGTGAAATGCTAGTAACAGAGAGTGTTCAGAATTATAAAGAACAGAGATGAGAGGTACCTAGTTTTAAAAGTGGCTAGGAAGATTCATTGCGATGGAGGAAGGATGGTTGTTGGAATTTGATGGTATTTCCAGAAGCTGTGTTTGCTCCCACAGAGTTGGGAGGGGAGGGCTTGTAGGTAGGTGGATAAGCACACAGAACATTTCTTTTGGTATGTGTCAGCACTGAAGCTTCCTGATAGACCCTGCCCATAGTGAACTGCAGCTGAAATTAACATCCCTAAGACAGGCTTGATGACAAGTTGTACCTCATGGTTAGGGCTTCTGGTTGATCTGAGTGCTTTTAGAACTGTTGACCAAGCTCTGCTGCTGGGGAATTTAAAATAAACTGTCTGACCTTCCTATTCTGGAAGATATGTGACCCAGCAGCTGGAGAACACTAATGTTACAACAGATAAAAATTATCACTTAAAGCTGCAAAATAGCTGCATTTCTCTGTGTGCATGTGGCAGTTCTTACCCCTTGGAGCAGCAATGTCATCATCCACAATACTGATTCCTGGAAACTTTAGTTGTTAAATGTAGAGGTTATGAGATTTGGGCAGGCACAAGTACATCATTGGTGGTTCTTGCTTTGCTGCATAGTGAGCTTTACATGTCCAAACAAAAGGAACGTGACCTGTGTAATGTGTGTGCTTTGCTTAGCAAGGATGTAGCCTTCCCTGTAGGAGACAGGGAAGGGAATCCTCAAGGAAGAGTCCTGTTGTAGAATTTTTCCTGTACTTCTTGTAGCAAGAAGCCATTTTGTTTCCATTAGTGACAGACGGTAACCTTCCTAAATCCCGATTATTAATAGGTTTTTTTAATTCTTTCTGATGTACTGTTGAAAAGACAGCTCAAGGTTTTCTCCATTTTGGGTAATGCTTACTGTGCTTGTGAGTTGTATCATCCGACTGCCACCGTAAATTACTGCAGGAAAAAGGAAGCACAGCAGTGTCAGAAAGAAGAACAGCATGAGCCAGTGTGCTCAGCCTCCCAGAAAGTGGAATGAGCCACTTGTGGGATAATTGTGCTCTCACAGATTGCACACTGCAGGGTACTAGAACGGCTCTAAAGGAGAAGTTGGTAGCTGCTGATCCTTTGCTTCTGTAGTTGAAAGACTGGATGTACGTAGGTGAAATGGCGTGGTAGAAAAGCAGAGCAACTGGCATCAGAATGAGCCTGACTGTGGAAATGCATTCCTTTTTCTTGCTGTTCTGTAATGTTTAATTCCTTTGTATTCTGTGGCTTTGCCTCCACTGCATTAGACAACAATGACTTAAAGGACTATAACGTAACAAAGGGAGAAAAATATCAAATCCCTAGTCTTGCACACGGTGAGATTTCCAGTCTCTTGAGAGCCTGTGGCCAGCTGCCTTTTTCTAGTAAGGATAAGGTGCTGATGAGATTGCAAACCTGCAACAAGAAACTACATAAAATGGTTGTGTGAATAGCACTGAAAGGGAATAATGCTGCTGGGAGACTGTAATGGATTATGCTAGGGAACAGTCCTGAAATCATGCCATGCAGTTTTCTTTGAGAAAGAAGTATTACCAAGGATGCTCTGAATGTGGCACAGTGTGTTCTAGTGACTACTGCAGAGGTGCTGATGTGAAACCCCAGATTCAGCTCAACATGACTGAACTCTTTGGCAAAGCTCTGGATGGCTGGAATGGTGAAGGAGCGAAGTGTAAGTGCAGAGCCCTCTTGCCGTTAAGTCTTTCCATCTAGTATGTTACTTAACTCATTTGCACAGGAGCTTCTAAGACTTCTGCTGAAGAGAATGCTATGCTACTGTCCAAATTGTCAGAATAAAATATCCTATCTTGATAATGATTAGTGTTTTGTTGTTTCTCGGGTTTTTTTAAGACAAAAGTATGTGAATTTAAATGCTTAGAACTACCATTTTGTAATACCTACTTAGCAGATAAGTGATGCAGGTTACAATCTGAAGTTTGGCGTGGGTCCCAGCAATACTACAGATATCCTAAAAGCACATGAAACATCCATATCAGCATTGGAAAATATTATTTTGCATATCAGGAGTAAAATATATGATACATAAAACACAGCAATTGGACATACTAAACATTTTCAGCAAACTTAGCAAAGAGGTACATTTTTTATAAGTCTACAACAGTTATGTTTGCCAGAGTGTAGTAATACTTGCCATATCCTTTATCTCTTGAAAAATTTAAGGCTGTAGGGTGAACTTGGAGAGAGGGATGATAGTGACTGCTGGGGAGAACAATGCAGCAAATATCCAAAGGCTTGTTGGTTTGAGACTGTTGACAGAATTATCATTGTGCTGTAGTACATGTAACATTAGTTCCTCAGACTTTGGAGGAGAGGGACTGGCCAGCTGCAGTCAAGTGTACAAAACATTGTTCAAGCCTTGGGCAAAACCCACCACAATAAGAACAGCCTAGTCTTACTAGGCTACTTTATTTTTAGCACAGTGAACTGAAAATCCATGCTTTTTCACATCCCTGTATCCTTCCCTTTTGTGAAATGACTTAGCATCTGCCATTCCCACTGAAGAAGGGAATTGCTGCCAATGCCAGAGGAGATTTGGAATTTGTCATTGCTTAGAGCTTCAGTATTCTTCTGAACTTGAAAAACCAGTAAAGGAACAGTAAAACAGGAAAATTTACTTAGCAGTTTACATGTCAGATTTGTGGGTCTTTTACTG
Organism: Picathartes gymnocephalus; assembly: GCA_013390045.1. NCBI lineage: Eukaryota > Metazoa > Chordata > Aves > Passeriformes > Picathartidae > Picathartes > Picathartes gymnocephalus. Next base: position 24,635 of record WEKY01008172.1, read on the forward strand.
GATCAAAAACAGTACCAGGAATATAAGTAGATTAATTATTTAGGCAGCTGAATTTTGTTTCAATAAATTTTGCTGATTGTACTGAAAGAGGGGAACGTGTTTATCTGAAATACTCCCAAAATGATATAGGCAGGAACAAGTTAATATGGGCTGTAATACTTCAATATGGATAGGAGTAGTGAAAGAGTTAGAGCAGAAATAATCACAGCTAATCAGCTCAACTGTATGTTTTTAATAGCTCATTATAGCCACAATGGCAACATCATCTGAAGAAGTGTTGCTGATAGTGAAGAAGGTGCGTCAGAAGAAGCAGGATGGGGCCCTGTACCTGATGGCTGAACGCATTGCGTGGGCACCCGAGGGCAAGGACCGCTTCACCGTCAGCCACATGTATGCAGACATCAAATGTGAGTGAACCCTGCTCCTGCTGCAGTCAGCACTATTGCCCTGGATATGTAAATATCACAGAAAGCTCACGTGCCATATAATGCCTAAGTGAGGAAGGTTGCAAGGGTCTGGAGCTCTGGCCAGCCTACTCTGTAGCAGCAGAGATCTGGGCTGTGGTGAAGGATACTACCACAGACGTTCCATAATCTGCAGATGCTTAACTTACGCTGCATTTACTATTAACTTTGATAAATTTCTGCAATAAATTGAACAGAAAAATAATCTATACCATATGCTTGTAGAGGGAAGGGTGGGAGGAGGATTGAGGAAGTGTATAGGCTTTTCAGTCTAACACAGAAACTATCTGGCGTGTCATCCGTTTAACTCAGTATCTAAAGCTGTTTCGATTTTCATATAAAATGAACTCCATTTTATTTTCATCCAACAGACCATAGCTTCAGAAGTGTCAGCGTCTGTAGTCTGGCCCTGAGCTGGTAACATTCCTTATAAGCATTTGCTGTTGCAACAGCAGAGTACTTGCAAGTCAAAACTAAACAGTAAATGTCTATAGCATGCTGCCTTTCTGGCTCAAATTAGTGCTCCTATTTCATGTGCTGTAATGCCAAAGAAGGAATAAAAAGTAAATTGTGTGCGTCACTTGGTAATGGTTTCGTGATTGTCACTGTTTAAAGTCCCATACAAGCACTGCAGCATGATCAAAGGTGTGTGATGGATCAGAACTAAGATGCTCATCTCTTAAATATGAATGTGATAAGAAGTTTAAAAGCCCCATTCATCTATAATAATCATCTTTGTGAAGGTTTTTATTTAGCTATTAACTCACACTTAAGCAGCTTGTATTTTAAATATGTACATGTATGGGCATTGAAATACTTTTAACTTAAAAGAAAGATGCGTTTTTTGTCATCTGAAATAAAACAAGGGTGAGATATATTTGTAAATTTGTAATAGAGAAGGTGATTTAGAGTTGACATCTGGTTCCTGTCTCCCACTTGCTCTGGAGAAAGGGCTGATAATAAAAGTTAGGTTAGTGCTATTTGCAGTGCTTCACTATATTCACTATAGCACAACAGTCCGTAAGCATAGGTGGCCCAGCCTCTGCTCCCTCTGGTTATGAGGCTGGAAGCAGGAATTAGGTTTTTCTTATGAGTCATGAGGGTGTAGTAGTAGCTTGGAGGCATTGGTGATTGACTTGGGGAGCAGTAGCGGCTAACTGCACTTAGCTTACCACTGGAAACTGGGATCCAGATGTGCTCTTACCCACCCTGCCTCTGCTTTCCTACCACTGTCCCTCTGCGGGAGCTGGGCCAGCTAGAAAAAAAAAGGGGGTGCTTTTCAGTGGATCAGTTCCTTGGTTCAGTTTGCTACACAAACACTAGCAATGACACAAGAAATGCAGCAGGAAGAAGTGGAAAGGGGGAATGAGGTCACCTTTCAGCAGCAGTCTGGATTGGTTCCAGGTTAAAGTGTCCAGGTGATGACAGCCTCATTTGCAGCAGTTTTGTAATGGATGCTGTGGGGAATACAAAGATGAATCAGGACTCCTGGGCAGGAGCTGAAGGATATTGAGCAACAGGCTGCTACTGTCTGTGTCTTGTATTTTAGAGTGAAAAAGGTGCAGGGTTCAGACTAATTCAAGGGGAAGACTGACTGTTCCATTTTCACAGCTGCAATTCACACACAGGATAATGGTATTTAATTGGATGATGAGGATAACTGCTTATAAGCAAATACTCTAGGGAAGACAGTTTCTTGTATAAGCTTACTGTCTGTCTCTCTGCAATCTAGGCCAGAAAATCAGTCCAGAAGGTAAAGCTAAAATTCAGCTGCAGCTGGTATTGCATGCAGGGGACACAACCAACTTTCACTTCTCCAATGAAAGCACAGCAGTGAAGGAGCGAGATGCAGTCAAGGATCTTCTTCAACAACTGTTGCCCAAGTTCAAAAGGAAAGCTAATAAAGAACTTGAGGAGAAGAACAGGTAAAGGGATAGCAGCCTAAAAGTTTGTTGGTTTTTTTTCTTCTAATTGTTAGCTAACTATCGTGTATTTCTGTTAACAGTTGCTGTTATTTCAACACCATGAATGATGCAGCATTTGTTTCCCTAGTAAAAATCTCCCTGCTTTCAATTTCAAGGCAGTTCCTTGAGACTTGCATAACTGTCACATGTTGAGACTACACTTGTGTGCTTAGCGACACGTTCTTGAGGTGTAAAGGCAGCCAGTCTGGCTGCCACCCGGTCTTACCCAATAGCTATGAGAGGAGAGCACCCAACTGGCAGTCTGTCTCTTTAGTCTTCTTAGAGATATACATGTCAGTTCGAAAAGCTGCTTGAAAGATTTTTTTTCCATTTCCAGAAATTTTGTGGAGCCTGGTGATTTTTTTTTTTCCCTCCCCATTGAGCTTCTTCCCCCTCCAATCTCTTCTGATGTTTTATAGACTACTAAATTGTTAGGTATTTTCATGCATCTCACTTGAGATGCTGCAGTTTGTTATTTGGTGTACAGGATGTTTGTTCTAAGAAATGTTTTGAGAAGATGTTGAGGACCTAAGTCATTTTCCCAAATGGGCTCTTGAGATACATTTCTGTTCCTTTAAAATGTTTGTGTTAAACCAGTCCCTGTGGCCACAGAGCTCCCTTCTCTGCATCTACCCCCGATGAGTTTCACTGCATTCTAGTGTCTGCTGTGAATCCTGTGTCTAATGGCTTCCATTTCCAAAGACTGTTCTGGCTTTGAACATAGCTAAGTTAAAGCTAGATTTTTCAAAACATGAAAGCATTGCCTCATGGGACAGACCGGAACTTAACAAGGAGATTTCCCAGCAGAAGGGCAAGAGCCCTTGTGCTGAAGCTGTGACACAATCAGGATTAACTGTTCCAGTCCTGCAGCAACCGCTAGGGTCTGCAGCAGTGCAGCCTGCTTTGGCACTGTTCCCATACTCGTTTCTTTATGCTATGTGCCTTATTTCTTACAGTATTGATGCTGAGAACATGGGCAGTCTTAGCTCTGAATTCTTTGCCTCCTTAAATGGAGTTTTACAGCATCACACCGTGCAGTATCAAGAACTTCTCCACGTACTGAAAAGCCAGAATCCCTGCACATACTCAGCCAATAGTGTGGTCTCTTGATTAGAAGTCCAAGTCTAGTGATGAGGTTTCATTAACTTAATTGCAACAGATAAGGCAAAAAAGATTAAGCCTGTTGTGGAACATCCAGAGTCCCCATGGCACTTCCTCCATTTATTGATATGTGGGAGTTAGGTACGTACCAAAATTCCAAGCTTTATTGAACTAACCAGAATAACAGACTGCTTCCTGCTGCACTAATTTCTAATAATTGCCACTAATCCATACTTGAGACAATAAGAAAAACTGGAGAAACCCTGGTGGTTAAAACATAATAGGGATACCCTGCCACAGAGCTTTCATTTCCACCTCATCCTACTTCGTACTTGGAGCAGCTGAAGGCTTTCATTCTGTCCAGACTGCAGTTCATCCATATTCTTCCCAGACTAAGTACTGTGTATCCATAAGACTCCTGATTTATTTTCGTTGTTTGCAATTGATCAAGACCCTGAAGTACATGCTAAAGATTGGTGAGGTTATTGGCAGATTGTGATCACACATGCATGCTTCCATGAAAATAGCCCAATGGGTATCAAATAAGGCACACAGCTGTAAAAACAGCTGCTCAAACGTGAATGAAGATTCACGTGCATAGTATTTGCATTTTGGGTAGTAAGGATGATACCTGACACCTGGATGATAACTTCCGTAAACATTGTTCCTTGGTGGAAGTAGTGACACGGAATGTGTCTCACCCTTGTGCTGTGTGTGGTTAAAGGATGAAGATCCTACTGTCACCACCGAAACATAAATGAACAACGATTAGGATAGTGTGTTTTAAGGGATCTTATCCCATACATATTTTGTGATCTATACTCTTGCACTAGAATAGAGATCTGTAGCTGAGATCTGAATTTTAAGATCTTAAACCAAGAAATGGACAGTGCTGAAATCTCCTTTTTTCTCCCCCATCATACTTTTTTTGTGGAACAGCAAGAAAATTCATTGTGCTTTTACAGTTCAAGAGATTCCCATCCTGGTGTGCAAAGACACAAAAACACCACAGAATATTTTAGGACAAGTCATGAATCCCACATTAACTTTTTCTTAGGCATTACTGTTTTCTAACTTTCAGTGTTAACATCCATTTCTTAAGTCTTCTCAGACAAACAGTGCTGTTGACATTGGTTGTTTACACAGTCTTGTTAGAAATGCACAGCATTTTGAAAGAAAAGTTGGTTTCTGTTCCTTTTGTGAACTCGTGTTAGTTGTGGAAATACTAGTGATTTATTCTGCAGTGTTTCAATTCTATTCAATACATTCTTTTACCAGAATGCTGCAAGAAGATCCTGTTTTGTTTCAGCTCTATAAAGACCTTGTTGTGAGCCAAGTAATCAGTGCTGAAGAATTCTGGGCCAACCGTTTAAGCCTGAATGCAGGGGATAATTCTGCAGCACCTAGTAAGCAGGATGTGGGCATCTCTGCAGCATTCCTGGTACGTTGAACCTATAACTTGTAGGATTTTAGAGCCAACAAACTGGGCAAAGTGAGAGTTCTGCTCATGCACTTTATTCCCATATACACGAATGCTGTACTTTCCTGGTTCCTCAATATCTCTCCACTATTCCAAGTATAAAGGAGGAAAAAAAAAGTTTCCTGCTAATCTGCAACCTCAAAATTTTGTCAGTTTAAGATGCCCAGTTTGAACTTTAAATTGCCAGTAGGCAGATGATGTCTGTACTGCCACTCTGCCTTCTGTAAAACACGAGTGATGTGAATATGGTTACATAGATTAGATTATATTAAATCAGTGTGAGCTCAATAAATTAAAGAGCATATCTGTGGCAGCATTGACATGCATAAATTAACCTTTCCACATAAGGGTTTTATTCCCTTCCCAATTTTTTAAACAAATACATGCATTCAGCTACTTGTAGAACAACTTGTGTATCTGAAAGCTCATTTTCTCTCTCTTTTTCTCTAACTATCAGTTATTTTACCCATTTGTAGAAACGATGCTTCAGTAATTTCAGTCCAGTCTAAAAGTAATCTAGGTACAACTTCAGATTCCTCACACAGAGACACATTTCTACTTCTGCAACAAAATTCACAGATAGGACTTCAGATGGAATCCCACTTCCACCTTTGTAATGAGTGTGCACACAGTGGGTTTGGAGGGAAAAAGGAGGTAGGAATTGTTTTAATTTAGCTGCTGTACAGCCACTTGGTTTATTTTCCCCCTTTGGAAATACCTCAATCAGTTGCCAAACAAATTTGATTGCTCTGATTTCCTGTCTCCCATTATTCTTACACGTTAATGTTAAAAAAAAAAACAAAACCACAGTGAAAAGTAAACCCACTAAATCTTCAAAACTGAAGCGTTCTTAAATGAACTGGTTATGTGTGTGTCCTCTGCATTTGTGAAGAAGAAACCTTCAGATACTTGTGTGTCCTAATTCAAGGTAAATCTGGCTGGCTCTGCTCAGAATGAATGTTAGCCTAGGAAGAAGATGGTACAAAAGATAGACTTGAGGTACACAAGAAAAGGAGGAAAAGGCAGCAGCCTGTGCAATCATGTACTTTTCCTGTTTCTGAGAACTGGACAGAGCACTCGCCTCCTCCAGAGCTTCCTAAAGAGATCACTGAGATTTAAGTTCAAAGTTCTGACTAAGGCTAACACTCAAGCTTTAAATTCAGTGTTACTTACCAGTTATGTTAAGATGTTCTTAGTGTATAAGGGAAAAAGGTGTAAGAGCAATAAATCCTTTTTTGGCACTTCATTGTAGCCACTGATTATTCATTACCTGAATGGTTGAGTGAACAATAAAACATGAGGCATATACAGTACACTTACCTATTTTTACTTTGACACAAGTATAAGTATAAATTATTTAGGCATAAATAAATGAAGCATATCTTGTTTTGACCAGTGGAGTGCTCTTTGCTTTCTAAAGCCTGCAGTCTGCTTGTTGAATTGTCCCTTAAGTGGCAAGTATAATAAAGTAATTCATGTTCGCTTGTTCATTCCTCATTCTAAAATACCTACGTACGATCAAATATGCTATGGATTTCTGGAGGAAGAAGATTATTTTACCTGCAGCAGACCTTGCTTGCAAGATGCTAGTTCTTTTCTTTCTCCAGTTAGAGAAAGCATCCAGACATGACTGTTTTTTCCCATGTGCTTTTCTTCAGGCTGATGTACGGCCTCAGACAGATGGCTGCAACGGGCTGAGGTACAACTTGACTTCGGATATTATTGAATCCATATTTCGGACATACCCTGCAGGTAAGAGCAGTGTTTTACATACCAAACACATCCATTTAAGATTGGCCTTTTTACTGTCTTACTGTGGAAAGACTGAAATGTTAGTCTGAGCCTGGAAGTATAAGGGGCCATATCTTCCAGTCTTCTGGATGATTTTCCCTGTGTCATTAGAGGGATGGGAATAAGCATATGCATATGTTTCATAAAAGCATAAAAATATGCTTTTGAAAAGCTAATAAAAGCCAATGAAAACTTGATTTCATTAAATAAAAACATTTTAACTGTGTTGACTTTTTGTTTTTTAAGTTGTGAGCAAATGTTTGATTCCCATGATACTCTCCTACTCAGTGTTCCAATTAATTATTTTTCATGAAATCACCTTTGGGAGGAAAAGAACCTGATTCCCATCGTTTCCCCTGCACTGTAATGAACATTGACACTGATTCATTTTGGCCCCTAGTGTGGGGGCAAATCAGGAGTGGTCAGGCCACTGTAGCATGCAGAGCTACAGCATTCAGAGCTTTGCAGCCATAAATGAATACCTGTTTGCTTGTGCTTAACTACTGCAGTCCTTCCATTTAATGGGAATGAATGGAGGCAGCCAGAAAGCAAAGAGGCCAGCAAGGAAATGTTGACATAAAATACCATGTTAAGATTTGTGGAACAGTTTGTAATCATTCTGGATTTTGTTCACAGTAAAAATGAAATATGCAGAGAATGTTCCACATAACATGACCGAGAGGGAATTCTGGACACGATTTTTTCAGTCTCATTATTTCCATCGGGACAGGCTCAATACAGGCTCAAAAGACCTCTTTGCAGAATGTGCCAAACTGGACGAGAAGGGTAAGCTGGTTGTTTATGAAAGCTACAAATGGGCATGGAAAGTTAGCTACAGCTTTGCCATTCTGAGCATGTTTCATAGCAAGAGGATTTCTTGAAACAAATTGGCCTTTGGAAAGTGGCAGCACTAGAAATAAGCTTTACTACAAATTCCGTAATATGCCATTGTGGTAGATTGATTATGTGCCATCAGTTACTATGGAATAATTTTGTGTACACGATAGGTTATGTTTTTGGTATGTACAGCATTTAGAATAGGTACAGCTTCTGTTATAGAAGGGGTTTTAGTAAGTGAGATTCATATAGGTCCAGATTTTCCAGAGCAGTTGCCATCCCTGTTCTCTGTCAGTCTTTTTAATCTGAAATCTAAAATATTATCTGACTCAAGTTTTTAATGAACTTTTGAGATAGGTTTGTGACAATTGTCATATTTTGAAATGTGGAGAGTTAGGATCACTTACCACCATTCCATAATATGTTTTTTGGCTAATGAAAGCCATCTATTAGGAATGCAAAATCCCTCACAAGTCAAAGCTATCACCAGATTTAAACTGTCATACTATCCAGGCAGGGCAGCAAAACAGTGCCAAAATTAGAAGAAACACAATTGAGGCTTCCCAGTTCCCACTGATATAACTGCATCTCAATTTATTTTTTTAATCAGTGTTCAGTGATGGGTAGAAGTTGGTGAAAACTGGGCTAATTAGTAGGAAGACATTTTAGAGTAACTTCCCACATTTATTGCTTATTTTAAATGGAACTTTAAAAAGGGTTTAAAGTTTTAGTCCCAGTGTTATTTGGGTCTGTGCAGAACTTTTGTCTTTTAAAGATTAAATACAACCTAATTATCCCACAATTATTCTATTTGTTTAGATACAGTTTTTCTTAGTTTTTTTCTTTGTTTCACACAGGGTTAAAAGCAATGGTTTCTCAAGGAGTGAAAAACCCCCTGATAGATTTAACAGCTTTGGAAGATAAAACATTAGATGAAGTAAGTACTTGGGAGAAAAAAAACAGAAAACAAACAAAAAATCTGAAAGAAAACCCTGCCCCTTCATTAGTTTCATTTAAGGAGTAAGTGGATCCTTCTTCTAAATTCACTACAAATGCTAATTCTAAAACAAATCTCTTACTAGGCAGTTGCAGTGGTTGGGTACTAAACATTCCTACTGCTCTGTGTGTGTGTAGGGAAATGGGAGACGGTGCCCATGGACCTCTGTGGCTCACATCTGCATTGGTGTGCAGGGTGTAAATGCTTCCATTTACATTGGAACAGTCTTCCAGGACTTCCACTTTTAAAAGAATTACTCTTTCATTTGGCTTTTTTGTCTCAAGTGAACTCTTTGGTTTTTTCCTACCTTTTAGATTCTATGACAATGTACAGAAGAGTAGCACAAACCAGGAAAAAGTCTTTGATTTGTTCTTACTTTAAACACTGCTACTTGATTCAGCCTAACTGAAGGACACTTTTTACAGTTTTCTTTGTTTAGCTTTAAATACCTTTTTTTTTGCTAAAATTATGACTAACTTGAACTATTACCTGCCTTCAAAGTACAAGTTAAAACAACTGATGTCAGTAGTGTATCATAATGTGAAGTAAATCAGAGATATGCTTTTCTGCAGTTGATTGACTGAAACTGTACAGTTGTGGTTAATAATCAAGCTGCATGTCTAAGTTTTTTGGTGGGGTTTTTTTGGGTTTTCTTTTTTCATTTTCTTTCTGTGGGAGTTGTCCAAAGCTAGCAGTCTGAAACTGGACCATGAGTTTAGGATTGGTGTGTCTGAAGTGCTCTGCAAACTGCCCTGCTTTGCTTTTGAGGCTGGTTATCATCTGTGAGCATGAAACTGCCTATGGGGTAGACTGAGGTGCCTTCAGCAACCTGGCAAGTGGGGAACTCTGCCAACATGTTAAGGCTTGAGGTTTTTTTTAAATTTCTAGTGGTATCACATCCTCCTGACAGGTGTCATTTAGCCTGTGGGCTGCTGGTGTCCCACTAAGATGTTAAAAAGAAGTCAGTAAAACAATTGCTGTCTTTTCCTTGCCATCAATACCTGTGTTTTGCACAGGTGATCCTTAGTTTTTTTTTTAAAGCTAGTTCTGTTTCTACTTATGGTGTTATAAAATTACCTGTTTAAGTCTTGTTACCTTCTCTCTGACACCTCTGAATTGCCAAGTGTTAGCAGAATAAAATAGTCACTGGAGATTTTTCAAAGTACATAAGGTGATGGTGGGGCAAAGGTGGGAAAATGATGCTCTGGATGATGGTGCAGAGGAGGTGGCTTCCTGCCTCAAAGGAAAACAGAATTGTCCTGCTGCTCTGGGGCAGGAGGGAATTAATGTTGTTTTCTTTGTAGGGCTATGGTGTTGCTTCTGTGGCCTCTACATCAAATGTCTCAAAGTCTGCTAGAGAAAGTAGCAATGCTGCCATCATAAAACGCTTTAATCATCATAGTGCCATGGTCCTTGCAGCTGGCCTCAGGAAACAGTAAGTTTCAGTGTTGTGTAAAAGCTTTTTGGTAGTAAATTTTAAGGAATTTCCAAAACAAAAGCACATCTTCAGTTATTCATCCAACCTTTTAATTTTTTATAAATGAATTATTTTGCTCTAGAAATGAAAATACCTTTAGATTCCATTTTACTTTATAGAAGTTTTTCAGAGCTGTTTGAAATGATGACTGCTATTTTTAGCTGAGTTATCATATAAAGCAGATTTAAAAGGAAAGAATGTTTCTGTCTTAGATCTCTAGCCCTGGTGAAGACTGCAGAAGTAGTGTTCTGTGTGCAGGTGAGGTGTGGTGCAGGGAGTTCCTATTGCCTGCCTTCCAGGAGCGGGTCTGCTGGGGCTTCCCACAGTGTGGCATAGGTGGATCAGATGAAAGACTCCTCAGGTGCAGTACCCTGCCCCTGACCAAAAACATGTGTCAGGTCACCTGCTCTACAGCTGCTTTATGGGCAATCAGCAAGGATCACCACTCTACCCAAATCCTACAGACCTTAACTGAGAGAGATCTTTAGTTAATACTTCCTTCTGTTTAGCTGGGCTCCCTCAAATTGCTCTTTGGTTTTGCACAAATTGAACACTGCACCTTAAGCAATCTCTTCTGGGCAATGTGTATTTCTGTTTCTCAGTTCAGAAAGGGACAACAGGACAGCTCTCCTGGGACAGTTGTATTTCAGGGCTCCCAGAGCTCTTCTAATACCTGGTTGCATAACTGTGTATACAGAGTGTTTCTAATTTAGCCATGATTTTGCTGTGTCCCATGTGCACTGTTGGCATGCTGCTATTTCTGAAGAGAGGCACAAGCACCTTCCCCTGCTGTTGAATTTCCCTGTGACAAATAGGGTTAATGTGAGGAGCTGGTTCCTTCTTTCTACATCAGCTTCTAGAAATTAAGACAAAGGGGAAAAAAGTATGTGAACGTGCATATAAAGTTTTTGAAACAGATGTATTTACTTTGTCTCTAGCTTGTATCTTAAGTTTCCTGTGAGGTGAATTCTTCTTAATGCTGTTTCTCTATTTTAAGAGAAGCACAAAATGACCATTACAGTGAGACCAGCAGTACGGATGGAAACTCCAGGGATTCAGATTTCTTTCAGCCACCACTGAAAAAGGTATAAAGTTAGCTGATGTGATTCTAATTGAATGGAACTGGAAGCTGTGTCTCTTTAAAAATTGCTGAAAGTTCCTTACTTGTTTATGATACATCTGAAGTGAAACTTTTTTAGCCTTGTTTAGAAGTATATAAAATGACAGCCCGTAAGAAGCCTTGTACCTCTGTTAATAAACACAAGTAAGTTACACGTAGAAGTATTATGCTGTTTAGCTCTTCAGGAGTGCCCAATGGAAGTAAAAATTTCTAAGATGCTTCAGAGATTAGATCCAGAAATCTGTTCTTTCCATTTGCTGCAGTTCTATTTTTGGCCCCTTTCCTTTTGTTTTTCTTTCAAATGCCTGAAAACTTCTAGAGAACATCCATCAGAAAAGGATATTGGTGTTCAAGCACCAATATTAACCTGTCAAGTGTGTTGTTTGCAGAGACGATGATGAAACTGGCACATGACATCCTTCATCTTAGTCAGAAGCTGAAGTGAGGTTGAACTGAGAGTGTAGTGACACCTGGTGCAGTGAAATACAGGGCAACAGCCTGGTCTAGACTAACCAGAGCAGCTCACAAAATGGAAGAGAGTACTGTAATCACTGTAAAACAGAATTGAATACTCTTCCTGGAGCTGACAGCCTAAACAGAAAATGTCAGAGGAACTCCAAACTTTGCTGTGTTGTGAGAAAACCTTGTAAAATACATGTGTTGTTAAATGTTGGGGTATTCTTCAACTTTTCCCAAAAGCTGCAAGTTTTACTGAGTGGAAAATGATATAGCAAGACTAGAAGAAATGTGATGAAAAGGGGGATGAGAGGAGAATAGGAGACTTCAAAATTAGTTCTCATTGTGCAAAGTCTGATATCACTGTGCTGTTACCTCTCACTGCTAATACTGCACAGCTCTGCTGTCACCAGGGAGCCTGGGGTAGTTACTGTGGTTTTAGTCTTAGACTGCTGTACACCAGCTATTAAATCATTACTATTCTGCTAATCTGGAGTTAGATGGACATAGAGAGCAAAATTATAATCTCTGTACGGCAGAACACTTTTTGGAAGTGGAGGGACTGCCAAATTTTAGCTGGAATATGGAAAAAAAAGCAGTGGTGCCAAGACTTCCAAATGGCCCATCCTGAACAACACTGGGCATCACTTCCTCTGGAGGATAGGCATGAGTCATTCCATACCTGGGTTTTCTTTAAGGTTTTAGTAACCCTTCAGCTCAAACTTGGTGAACCAGAAGAAAGCACTGGATGTATGGACTTGTGCCTTCATTAGTAACGTGTATCACTATTTGGCTCATTTTAGGTAAAACTGCAGGAGGCCATTGAATACGAAGATTTATCAAAGAATAATAGTGTTAAAACTATTGCACTAAACTTAAAGAAGTCTGATAGGTAAGTTAAAATAATGCGCAGCTATTTCAGCAGAGCCAGTTTATCAGGGGTTTCATCACAGCCCACACAGGACCAGCTGATTTAGTTCCTACTGTGCCACACTCAGGTGTGTTACAGCAAGTTTAGAAACCTAATATGAGCTTTCCCGTAAACTGCTTTCCAAGTAATTCCCTCTTAAATTTGTATTTTTATTTCTCACAGTGGTTGGGGTAGGGAGGGACATCTGGAGATCATCTAGTCCAACATCCCTGCTGAATTCCATGTTGCTTTTCAGAGAGTTGAGTCTCTGTAAGCCAACCTCAGTGACGTTGACATGTAATTTCTGTGAAAGCCTAACAGACCTCTGTTCACAGTTTAGCACTTCGTTGCAACTTTCTGTGGAAAAATATGTTACATATGAAAATATATGAAATTCCAAGAAAAATCCACTCCCAGGCAAAATAGTGCAGTTGGGATAGTCTGGACTGCTCAGTGGTCTAGGATTTCTGTATTCGTAGTCCTCTTGTATTCTAGACTTTTGAGTTTGAGAACCATAAATGTTACTTCAGAAAAAGAGTGATATACAAGAAAGAGAACGGTTCCACATGTGCACCTACCTTCATTTAGCTTAGTTTCAGTTGAAAGTGATGTGAATTGCTCCATTCGAGTGATATTTCTAGAATTTGGTGGCAAGGGTAGCTCTTCATTGTCAAAATGATGATCACAGATTAAGCAGTAGAAGTTCTTACTTTCTACCATACCACCCCTAACCCAACCTCTTCCCATGTGGCAATTTATTGTACTTTATCAGTAAATAGTGTCAACAATTGCAAAACGTCTAAAATTAGAAACATTTGAAGAACTATCCAGGAGTTTGTTCTCTTGCTTTACTCTTACTAATAACACCCCTTTTCTCACCTCACAGGTATTACCATGGTCCAACTCCAATTCAATCACAGCAATATGCAACCAGTCAGGATATAATTAATTCATTTCATAGTATTAGACAAGAAATGGAAGCATATGTACCCAAACTAACTCAGGTATGGAAGAATATTAAAAAAATGCCCCTCTTGATCTTAGTTTAGCATCCTGCTTTCTATACAGTTTTGTGTCTCATGTCTACTGGAGTTCCAATTTTTCATGGTGAATTATCTCCGGTTTCTGTTAACTGATTTATTCTACAGGTTTAGGTTATACCTTTTGAGCTGTTAGGTTTAATACCTACACAATAAGAAACTGAGTCATTGCTGATGCTCAGATATATCCTTCTTTCTTTTGAGAAAATGGTAAAGGTATGAGGAAGTAAAGGAGGATAGTCATGCACAGGCCAGGGTATTGATCCCGCCCTGAAAAATTTATGAGGTTACAGTGAGCAGTTTTTAATTGAACTGGTCTTGTGCTCCTAAATGCACTTAGGCTGTCAGTCTGCTGTGGGCTGCACAGAAGCTCTGTGCTGGAGGGCAGCAGAGCCCTGTGGCCAATCTCCCCAGCCAGCATCTGAACTTCTCTGTTTGTAAACCTAGTTTGGTGCTAAGTAAAGCAGCCACAACTTTTCTACACTTCTGCATAGTAATGCTCTGTCTTAATTCAGAGTAAGTGCACAGCCAGTTCAAGGTCTAGGTGGAGAAGGGGTTATAATTAATTGGAGAGTTTTCACTGCAAATGAGCTGTAGCACTTAAAGGCACTCTGACTAATTCTGGAGAAGAGCAGAACCTGAACTTCCATGTATGTGTTCAGCTAATCTTATTTTAAAAGGAATTTATTGGAAAAAGTGACCTGAAATATTTGTTCCCTTTCTCTCCAGGTTCTTTCAAGTGGTGATGCTGCCAGCACTATTGCAGTCCTGTCACCTGGAGGAGCACTTATGCAGGGTGGAACACAGCAAGCCATAAACCGTAAGGATTTGGGATATCTGATGCTTTAATCATGTCCTATTGCATTGCACAGCACTAGCTGGCTTGCTGTTTCATCTCTTCCGTAGAATGTGTTACTGTGATAAAGGGAAGTATGGAAACGTAGCTGGAGTGGTACTGGGTTACAGCAACAAAAGAACAGCAACAACCCAGCCACACCACGGGGCTGGTAATAGCTACACACAGGTGCTGAGGCAAGGGAACAAGAGAACTTTTTACACAGCAAGTAATGAAGGAAACACCTGATAGATACTAAATTATCTTGCAGATACAGGGTTTTACTTGTTCAGCATTTCTGATTTTTTTTTTCCTGGATTGTAGAAATTCAGTATACTCTGTGAAAACTCTAAGGAAGCAAAGCCTAGATAATTGTCTCAAACTAAGTTTTTTGCAGCCTGCATTTAAGATCCACAGCTTGCTGTGAAAAAAGGCAACTTCCTTGTAGACTGCAAGGGCAAATCAGACAGCCTCTCCTTCTCACACCTCCATTCAACCACCCATTTCCCTGTTGTCACATTGCTGCCAGTTTGAGTTCCTGTCTCTTTAGACTCACAGCAGATGAACCCTGTTCTCGGGATTTATAAAAGTTTTCCAGTTTATCTTGTGTTACTTGGTCTGAAAAGCAGCAGACAGTAATTCAGACAGCTGAAAAAGCAAGTATGCGTTCTTTATGGTACTGAAAGCAAAGAGGTCAGCAAGTAGTGGTGAGGCTTTCTTACCCATCATGGTTGACATATTGGGTGCTACACTTCACTTCTTTGAGCCTGACCACCACATCTTTCTTTTAACAACCTCATGCTAAAATTTGATACTCACTGTTCAGTTTACTGTGCTCATCCTCAGTGACTACCTGTACTTTTTATTTGGGTTTTCACAACTGTGGCTCTTTCCTTGTTCTTGAACCCTGTCACCCTTTCTTCTTTAAGACTACTTGGGACACAGTTCTTTTTTCCTATCTGGATTTTTCATCTTCCACATGCTGTAACCGTATTGCCAGCGTAAGGCAGAGGGAAGAACTCTAAGTACCCACCACAGAGATTTTAGCACTGTGTTATGGGGACAACACGCTGCTGGTGCCAGCAGCAGCACTGCCATGCTGTTAGAACAATACAAATATACAGCTTCTAATCCTGGATTAGGTTTGGTGTCCATTCTTTGCCTGGCATGGATCTCCCTAAATAATACACAAGCTTCCAAGTATAGAGCCATAAATAGCAACTGACCTGATCTAATAGCTGCTAATAGTCTTGGTCTAATTGCTGCTGAGGTGTGAGGCACCTCAGTGTTCCCTCCCAGCCAGCCTTTCTGTGATTGTAGTGGAAGAGTACATTGCTAACCTCCTTTGTTAGCCCTAGTTCTCATTTTTCATATGATAATTTGAGTGATATTGATGCCTCAAGTTTTTTTTTTCTTTTTCTGTTCTGCTTTAGTGTGTAGCTCTTAGCTTCATATTAAGTGTTACTAAGTTCTCTTTGCAGAGTAGTTAGACACAACAATTCTCTCCAGCTCAAAATTCAAGGACAGTCGTTCTGAACCTCAGGCCCAAAAGCATAAACAAAGTAAAAAAGAGGAGGGCAAGCAAGGAGGATGGAACTTCATAATTCAAAGTTATTAATTGGACAGTTAACCTCAATATGCAAATGGACCCTAGCTTATAAAAGTGTGAAACGCTGTGACCAAGCCCTTCCTTTGTCCATCTTGAGGCCCATCCTGGCAGGGCTGCAGCTGGGCTCTTGTATTGCCAGGGTGTGGCCTTTGAAGGCCTTTCAATAAATACCTACTTTATTCCTCTCATTTTGTCTAGCCTCTGTTCCAGGTCAAACTGATAAAGCATCAATGTGAAAAAAATCCTTTTTCCTGTTGCAGAGATGGTGCCAAATGACATTCAGTCTGAACTAAAACACTTGTACGTGGCAGTAGGGGAACTGCTACGACACTTCTGGTCCTGCTTCCCTGTTAGCACGCCATTCCTAGAAGAAAAGGTAAGGCAGAGCTTCCCCTTATGGCCCTGGTTATGATGTGATTTACAATGACCATGGTTTAGAATGGCTGTCATTACTGAAGTACAGAACTAATACACGTCTCAAATCAGTACAGCTCTTACTCATCCCTAGAACTGAAGGTCACAAAGTAACATAAAACCTTTTTTTTTCCAGCAGTTCTGCTGGTACTAATAATTAAAATCATCCTTGTCCCTGCCTCCCTGTTAGCTCACTTTAGGAACAGTAGCTGTAAGGTTCTCATCTGTTGCAGCTGCAGGGTTCTCATTCCAGTTTAAGACACAAAAACTAAAGCCTCCCTTCCCCAGCTCCAAGAAATAACCTCCACAGTGCCAGTACAAGCAAATTTTCCTTATTCTTCTATCCGTTGCAAAAATCACTGTCATACCTTCAGAACACACATGGCTTTTCAGAACTAAGTTGCCTTCAAGGACCGATGTTTGTCTACAGCCAGGCCTATGCTTGTAACTATTTTTCTGTTGCTTTTGACCTCACATGGATAACAAAGATAAAAATTTGCATTCAGATACCTTCGCATGTCTGCTACAGAATGTGGCCTGAAAATCCACAGGCTTTGCTTGAAGCAAAAAACCATTTTGTGAATGTCTTTTATCTATTTATAGTGTTTATTAAGGAAGTAATAATCAGACTGGCACACTGCATTTTCAGTCATACTGCACGTATCTCAAATATAAATACATGTCCAAGAAGTGTTAGAGACTGATAATTGAATAACTTTCCTTCCTCAAACTACACATACCTGAAGTAACCCCCAGAATTAGTTACAAGGTGTTCTGTTGGAGAACAATTTGTTAAAGGAAATGAAACTTCTGTCTTACTAAATTCTTCAGTATTGTAATACTCGTTTCTGTCTCCCTCAGGTTGTGAAAATGAGGAGCAACTTGGAAAGATTTCAGGTTACAAAGCTCTGCCCATTCCAAGAAAAGATTCGGAGACAATATTTAAGCACAAATGTAAGGGGAAAGTACTGTTTAATTATGTGGGTGCATATCCATTTCAGTCTTAACTGTGAGAGGATGGTAGCTTTGTTACTTCTTATCCTAGGGCATTTTAATTTTTTTTGTTAGGAAGTGGACAGAGGGAAATTGTGTACACAGTTAAGCAATTGTCTCTCCCTGTCCAACTTACTGAGTGATGCCAGCAACTGACAAGAACTGTAACTTATAATTACCTGAGTGACAGAACAGAAAGGGGAAGTCACATTGCATTTTTCACTTCCACCATGAAGTAGAACTTGAGCAACTTCAAAGCTCTTTCCCCCATGTCAGATTTGAAATGGTCACAGTCTAAATACCAGAATAGACAGCATAATGGGGTGTCACTTCCCCATGACCTTTCAGCTCAGCAGCTCTCTGCACTGCTCCCTCTATGGATATTTTGCATCAGAGCCTCAAGGTCCTTTCTCTGATTTTAGTGAGATTACTCACAGTGAATAAAAAGGAAGAATGCACCTGAAAGGGAAGGGAGGGGATCTGTTTTCCAGCAGCTGGGACAATGTTTTCCCTCTTCCTATTCCAGTTGATAAGTCACATAGAAGAGATGCTGCAGACAGCCTACAATAAGTTCCACACATGGCAGTCCCGGCGCATGCTGAAGAAGACGTGAGGGTGCATCCCGTACAGGTCTGAGAGCAAAGCCTGCAATAGGGTAGGACTACAGCCTAGGTATGTGCAGATCGTAGAGTTGTTGCAGGAAGACCTGCAAGCTGTGGACTTCTGGAAACGATGCTAACTGAACTTGCACATTTTTGAAAAAAAACTGAGATTAAACTTGAAAACTGGGGAGAAAAACAAGGAAGAACCAAAACGGAAGAGCTGAGGCGCAAAATTATTTAAAAGACACTGTTTACTGCAGTTACTCAGGAACTGCTTTTGATTTGCATAAAGAGCTGCTTTCAGAAATAAAAAATTTAAAGAGGGTGTATTAATAAAATTTGTTTTTCTGTCTAATTTTGCATTATGAAGTGTATGGCACAGGGTAGATCTCAAAAGTTTTTCTTCACTGGATTCTGACATTTTCTTGAATTCTGTTTGTACTTTCTGCAACAGTTTAATAATGATTTTTAAAACATAACTGAGACTGTTTTTGCTTCAAACATCTGGGAGAGTGTAGCTGTCACAAGACAAGCTCCTGCCATATGTTTCCCCACCAATTGGAAGCAAGAGACATTGCACTGAAAGCTGTTCATGGTCTGGGGTCCCTAAAGGTACACAGGGGCAAACTTTTGCCTGAAGTCTTCGATTTTTATGCAAAATTTTTTCAGCCATCAGTTTTGCATGTTTCCTTTTGAGTGCAAGTGTGTGCTACTGCAATCTTTTTTTTTTTTATGGTGGCATTTGTTCTGAGGAGAGAATGCATTTTTAAAAAATTAAATAAAATTTCTTACAAAACAAATAATTTATTTTCAATTCTTAGGCATTTTTTATTTCTTCTCCCAGTCTGTTTTCCTTCACATTTCCCTTTTGACTGTTATGCTGTTTTTGGCGAATTGATAATCATTGCAAAGAGAAAAGTGTGTTATTTACACAGTGTCCATCGGTATTGGGATCTGTGCCATACTTTGTTCTAAATAGAATCAGTTCACAGTTTCAGACCAACTTGTCTTGTATTAAATGTGACTTAAATGCAAGGTAACCCCCTTTCCTAGAATATATGCAGTTTAATGACAACCTTGTATTTTTTTGTCACTTTGACTGGGCAAAAGCCCAGTATGGGCTACTGAACTTTTTTACTTCAGATTAAATGTAACTGTTAAAGATGCATCTACTACAAAGACAAATCAGACTGACAATATGTATTCAAAGCAAGCACAGCAGTGTTCAGTACAGCAGAAGAAATTCCCCAAACCTGCATGATGGCTTAATAATACATTTTGGTATGATGCTAAAACATGTCATGATAGTATGATGTTGGGTGGATAATTCTCGCAAATTCCTACAGCAGAAAAGATGTATTGGTGTAGCCAAGTGGGTGCTTGTTCTGTGCTGCTGCTCTGTTTATGCAAGAGGGGTTTTTTCTTTAACTGGTGCGTGGAAATCAGCAGCTTCCTTTGACCCTTTTCTTTCAGATTTTTGTATTATGCTATAATATTTTGGTAAAAGCTGAGTTTCAGTTAAGCATCACTGTCTGCACCAAAGTCCTGTTCAGAAATGTGTGCATATTGTTCAGCCTCGTTCCCTGTCTGCTGCTGCAGACCCATGCATGATCCCTGCTCTGCGCCGTCCATGCGGTTCTGCTACAAGAAATGTCTGGGCTCAACCAGAGATGCCCACTCGTCTTGACAGGGTGAAAATGTCACTGGGAATAAACAGATGCACTACAGCATTTGGGGGATGAGGTGCACATCTTGTCAAGCGTTACATCTTGTGAGAACTAAACTTTCTCTAAAATTTAGGCTTAGGGTGTGGCTTTATAAAAGCCAAATCCCCTTGTAAGTGCAGGCAGCTCCCAGAAAAACAGGCTAGTTTTGTTCTCCCCCAGTCCAAAGCATTTGGTCTAGCAGTTCTGGGGCCAAATTCCAGCTGTTCGTTGAAAGCTAACACACCTTTCATCATATCAGAGGGCTAGGGTCAAGAAAACAGGTCTGATTTACATTCTAACTGTGCCTGAAGCTATGAACAACGCATTAAGTATTAGACTGCACTGAGACTTCATTTCTAAAAATCCTAGGAGAGTTTTGAATATGGAACTAATTCACCTTTATTGGAATGTAATTAGTGTTCCTGGAAAGACTGAGCAAAATGGTTAACATGGTGAAAAAGTGCCAGGCATCACAAGAACATTTTACAGCTCCAAGGACTGATGTTTATAACCATTTTGGGGATGGTTTTGCAATAGCTTTAAGTTATTATAATGATATCCGGCTATCAAAATATACCTTAATGACCAGAACTAGGGGGGAAGAGGACTATGATACTAAAGTTCAACAGTTTTGCCTAGAGACTGTATAGGCAAGGCTGCTATGCACTTCATATTGCTTTTTCAGGTATTGTGGCAATAAGGCACAGGCCCCTCCTCAAGTAAAGGGAGGTAAACTAAATATTCTTTCTACATTGTGTTCCCCTTTTCTGTAGCATGGTCCAAAACACAGATTCATTCCTTAAGTTTTGAAACTGAATCATCATGCATTATATTACTATTGGAATCTTTATACTGACTTGTATTTTTAATGAGAATTCATAAAACTTGTATCATTGGCATTGATCTAAGATTTGTAGAATAAACCCTACTGAATTCTGAAGTCTTCTCTAATGCTTAGGCCGTGTTTTCTGTTTGAATTAAATCCCTAACAGGCTCTGTGGAGGTCTAAATTGAGAGAACTGTGTACAACTCACTTAGCTGTCCCTTGGTGCTGATAGGTCAGCAGCAAAAGGGTTACAATATAATTACTGTCAAATTGTTTCATTTTCAGGATTTGAAAACTTCTACTGCTGCACAAGGAATCTACACCATTACCTGTGCTACTGTCCCTCTGTTCCCTATCATACCAAAGCCACTTTAAGTCTCCAGGGATTAGTACTCCGCTTGTTCCATATATTGATGCAGCAGCTGTTGGTTCAGGAGAGCTGCACAGGAGCTTTGTCAGTCACTCTAATCCAAGGTTTGCTAGTAATGGAGAAGAATAACACAGATACCAGCCTGTGCATTTCAGGAGACAAAGATACTTAGATGCATCACAAAAGAAGGCTGGGCTAATTGTCTCCCAAGAGCTCTACCCCAGTCAGCGGCAGGAGGTGACAGCCTTCCACTGCAGCTACCCAACAAGGAGCTTCTTGTATGCGCACAGGGTAGCTCTCAAGACTATCATCTGCAGCTTCCTAACACGGCAAAGATCTCACCAAGGCCCTGTTGTACTTTCCCAGATGGATGAGTTTCCCCACCACTCTCTGCTTAAGATGTTTTTTTTAGAGTTACAACTGTTTTCCCTTAGTTATGCTGTAACTACATCCTTACAACTTCTCGGTGGTGGTATCAGCTAGAAAGCTTTCGTATCCTTGCCCAAACTCCTATTGAACAGCTACTTTATCCAGAAAGTCGCTTGTATAAGCACAGAAGGTGAGAACAAGAAAGCTTAAGACCCAGTTTTCCATTATCCATCCTGTTTCCCTTAAGGGAAGAGCTTGCCCAAGCATTTCTTCATCTTTGTAGCCTTTGTATTGCAAGAGTTTCAGAGTGTGAGCCATGATACTCTGCAGCAAGAGCTGAATCCAAACGGGACACAGCAACCTTTTGAATAGCAATCAGACATCACTGGTGATCTGACACTGATCCTCAATAAACCCAGTGACAGATGTATTCCTACAGCAGAGCTCAAAAGCCTGGGGAACCACTAAATTCCCTAACCTGATCTCCCACGTGTTTCAGGATACTGCATTTACTCTCAGCTCTCTGAGCACATCATCTCCCCAAAAGATAGCCAAGCCCTTGTCTGTAATGCTGACAGCAAGGGAGTTTGTTAACATCCTAGACGGAAGGTGCTCTGTCAGGGCTCTTTTGGGCTGGAAGGGACCAGACCCAGAGGTGCAAGGTGCAGCCAGCACAGCTGACCTGGCTGAACGAGCCAGAGGCCACAGACCAGAGCCCAGCCACCCCCTGGGCACTCCTGTGCCCAGCACTGGGCAGCGAGCACCCCACAGAGCCCTGGTGCCCTCAGTGAGGGAGCTCTGTACACTTGCACCCCGCTCCCCACAGTGCCAGTTCTCCTTTGTGCTGCTCTCTAGGCAGCTTTGGGCTCACAGCTGGGGGGCAGAGTGCCACCACAGTAACGGGAAAGCGCCTTCAGGAATGCAGCTGAGGCTGTGGCTCCTTGCTGGCACTTTCCCAGCCACATGCTCTCAGCTGCTGTTTCCCCCCACGAACATTTCTATCCCCTCCAAAACCTGACAGCCCTCTGCTCTCCCTCTCTCCATCAAAGTCTGCACACCCTTCATTGTGAAAAAGCCAAACTACTGCAGTAGTTCAGGTGTTAGCATATCCTCAAGAAAAAAAATGTGCTGGACTGAGACCCTGTCCTCCCTGCATGCTAAGATCCTGTTGCTTTATTATCTTACTCACAGCCCTCACAAACCACTAGTTAAACCTAAATCTGCCAAAGGCATTTTCCCCCCAAATACCCATAAACCTAGACACCGTTTTGTTCTCTAGAGCATCACCTTCTACACAGCCCCACTCCATCCCCCTTCCATTCTAAGTCCACTCACAGGCACATCCTGACAAACCATCACTTTATCAGAATTCCTGCACCCAGCAGAAGCAGCCTCAAGCACTGCTGACATCCCCACTTCCCTGCACCACCCTCCTCAAGCAAGCGCCTACCCTTTGTGCTCACCCACCGGACTGCCCATCACCTCTTTGGCACAATGCTGTCTCCACCCCACTTGGACACCATGGCCAAGCATCTCGTAGCCTGGGAATCCCAGATCCCTTCTGTGTAACCTCCACAGGACTTGGCTGCCAACACAATCTATGTGCACTTCCTCCCCTAAATGCTAAGCCCTGTCTGCATCATCTCAACAGGACCCCAGCTGCAAGTTCCAGAGAAAAGAGGGAAACGGAGCATACCCAAGCTAAAACTTCTGTTATAAAGACAAGACTCAAAAATTTTGGGAATTGGCCAGAGGTGACTAGACTTTCTTAGGCAGGGTCTGTTTCTCTCCAGGTACTGCACAGGGAATGTTGGCCTCAGGAGGGACTTCCAGCCTGTTACATGAACCACAGCAGTGTGTTAGCTTCCTCCCTGACCTCACCTGCAGCTTCTCCACCAGCAGCTGATGGGCTGATCCAGATAAAACAGCATTGATAGGAACTTTGACATACCACACATCCTGTGATCGGAATTGACAACTCAAATGCAACAGCCTCACGACAGCCACTTCCCTGTAAGCACTCCTCCCATTTCTACCTTTGCCCAACTCTGCAGATAGTATGTTGAGGAAATAAATGCCAATTTGTAAAGCCACGTGGTCCCTAAGTGACAATCCCTGAGCCTGGGCACAGCTTCCCTCTGCTTCCGGCCACGAGCTGATCATGAAGGGAAACAGCAGCAGCGAGGGACTGGGAGCAATGCTGGCATCAGCCTGGCTGGCTCTGCAAGGTGTGACTCAGCAGGACAAAGATTCCTGGGCCAGAAGCAGGCAGCAGATATCTCTGCTGGTAATCACCAACCACCCTGTTCTGCAAAACCAGGCCACGTGAAGCACGTCACTGTGCAAAAACACCTCACAGCAGCGTGGCACAGGCAGCCAGGGGAGACATCTCTCTGTATGAGACGCTATGTGACCAAAACCAGCATGTTTCCTTTTGCCCTGCAGAGCTCAGGAAATTGCACCCTCATGGTCTTTCTGCCTTCCTCAAGGGCTTTCTGCCTTCCTCACCCTTCAGGCAAATCTCCCAAACTGGCTTGTGCTGTTTTACAGCAGACAGTGGAATGTTTCTTTAGGGACCTCAGGCTTGGACAGGGATGCTAGGTGCTGCAATAATGGAACAGCATTTCTCCATGGCTTGCCACTCCCTTGGGCACAGCTCCTCACCTTGCCTTAACAAAAGCAAACACATACAACAGACCAAAGACAAACACAGGGGTTACAATTTGATTTTGTGATAACCATTCTCAGGTGATAACCACTACTTTATGCTGAACAAGCACCAACACTCCACCGTGGTAAACCAGAACCAGTGTCAGAGCTGTGATCCAGTCCCTAAGTGAGGTCCTATTCAGCTAAAGTATTCAGGATCTCTAGCCAGGGATTTAAGATGCATTTTTCCCCAGGAAGGCAGGAAACCCCTCCTCATCATACTCCCTCTCAGAAAGGCCTTCATGCCACGATTTCTAGACCTCACATTACAAAACTGACGACCCTTTTAGTTCTAGAAAGGACAATGATCCCAGATCTCAGCCAGGCCCAGGCATTCCCATCTGGAAAGCAGAGATTGCCAGCAGTTTTATCCGTGCTGATCTCTCTCTCGTGGGGGGAGACCAATGAGAGCAGCTTTGAACCGCACTTCCCAGCCATACCACTGACAGGCTGACTCTGTGCCAAATGCCTTCATACCAAAGCACATGGGGGGCAGAAAACAAACCAACCCCCCAAAAAGCAGTGTCCATTCTCTTACCAGCCCCAGGTTCAGTGGTGCTAGCCATTCCCCGCTCAGATAAGTATCATGACAAACACCTAGGAAAGGACATCTCATTCTCACTCTCTCCTACCAGCAAAGGGAAATGGCTGCTTTTTATTCCCTCTGCTCCCCGCCTCACCCCTCTCCTGCAGAAGCAATTGCCTTTTGTGGGACTGGGATGGGAACATGGCCTCAGGGATACCAGCCCAGGAGAAACCATGACACTGGACAAGTGCCCTGGCAGCATGGCTGGCAGAGCCTGGCCTTGATCCCTAACCTCCACCCTTGTTTAGTGTGGGCAGCCTGGTTTCCGAGGCCACAGACATGCACTGGACTCATCCCTCAGAGCTCCCTGTCATGCCCAAGGTGGATGAGAGCTGGGACAAAGTACTGCCAATCCCCAGACTCCATATCTGGAGACAGAAGAAAGAGCAGGTTTCCCTGGCACCTGGGATGGAAGCAGAGGTGCCCTCAAGGCACAGCCCAGTCTCCATGGGGGTCAGTAACTCTTTCAGTACACTTGGAGACCAGCCAGAAGAAATCCTCTTAGTGTGGAGAGCTACTTCTGGGGAAGTTCACTGCATCGCAGCATCCTAGTGTGAATCAGGCCCCTCTGCCCTGCAGCTGTTTGCTGTACCCAGAGAATGAACAACACGGGCCTATGGAGCTCTGTCCTACATTCAGAAACAGCAGATTCCTAGGGAGACAGGCGGGAAGGGCGAGTGACGCTGACCTGGCATGCAGTCCCTGCCTGGGTGCAGCCGGAGCTCTCACAGACACTCACAAACACAGCCCCCACTCGTGGGTGGAGCATGGGCACTGAGACACGGAACAGCACCTGCAGCCTCTCACCACTTTGGGCTTGGCTCCATAAAGGGTCGCTGGGTGCTCTCCTCCAGACACAGCTGGCATCAGGCAGCCAGAACCAGGTCCTTTCCAGCAGGCATGAGGGCTCCACCTCGTCCTTTTGCTCAAAGAGATCTTTGTCCACAGAAAGGTTCCATGTGTCACTGTCAGCAGCAGTAAACCCGACTGTGCCCGGGAGATCCTCTGCTGGAAGTATTGGATAGGGAAGCTGCACTTTACAATCCAGTGGCTGATTTCCTGCCAGCTTGGCTCAGTCCACGGTTAAACTGCATCTCCTGGGAAAGGAGGAGTACCACGATTCACGCCTAGAACTATCCAATGCTTTTTCCACTACAGGAAAACCCACAGACATGAGGGAGAAAAAGCCCAGAAAGACGAGCAGAAGCAGTTTTGTTTCTGCCCTAGTCAGACTCCTATTTAATTGTACAGGGCACAGCACAGCCCTGCCCAGAACTCCTCCATTCGAACGCTGACATTTCGTTCCCTGGAGAAACGCCTCTCCCCTGCAGCCCTGACTCACAGCGGCCGCTTCCCTTTATGCAGCACAGCTCCATTTCCTGGCGATCCCCGGTGCCAGCAGGAGCCGCGGCCACACGAGTGCCAGGCTACAGACAGCCTGCTCCGGCACTTGCACTGCTGCCTCAGCTCGTTACATTATTTCAGTATTACTGTCCCTCAGACATCACCCACACTCCCTTTTAAGTGATAAATATCGAACTCTCCGCAACCAGAATCTGATGCTATAATTAGACGCCCCTACAGTACACATTGCTGTGTTACACAACACAGCTCGGAGCTCCTGAGTACCAGGTGAAGATACATTTGCATTTTATTCATATCACAGACAAACTCTTAAAGCAAAGTCTCCTGAGTGGTCGTGTTTACTGAGCTTTGGTTCAGGTGATGAAGCAGTCAACACGCAAACAGATTTCCCTGGTCTGAAACTAGACCAGAGGTGAACTCCAGTCACCAGTGGGTGTCAGTCCACAGGACTAGACTGGAGTTAGCCAGAAGTAAAACCTCCAGCACACATACAAAGTGGATATCAGGTCCTTACTGTCAACTGTTTGTTAAATTTCCAACCCCCTTTATGGCACACAGGTTGTTAATGCAGACACAGCTGCTCGCAGTTCCATGCGAATCTCACTGCCAAGGCACTACTGCCAGACCGAGAAATGGCTCCGATTCATTTAAAGGTTAATCTCAGAAGCCAGGCTCCAAACTCCAAGGCTTCTCAGCTCTATCACACTTCTGTTTTCTCTTCCCCTCAGCAGTAGGGCAAGCTCCTGCCCAAACTTTTTCCTACGGCTGCACCAGGAAGCACTGGACTAGCTTCACCCACTCACAGTAATAAACTGGATAAGTAGTTCACATTACTCACTTTCAGCTGACTGACATGGTGATAGCTCTGTCACTTCTAAAGGGCTGGGTGAAATGCCCTGCTGCAGCAGTGTGTGCCTTGCAGGAGCACCACAGATCCTGGTGCAGCGAGAGCCATACGGCATCTCCAGAAAGCCCCCAGCTCCATCTGCAGCTTCCCCACCTACCTGGTACAATTTATAAGCAAGTATTTGTGCATCTAACTCCCACCAGATGCAGCAGGATTAAAATTGTTGCGAGAGCTTTAAAAATCCAGCCCTGGGGCCATCCCTGCTGGCTCTGCTTGGCAGGAGGGTAGCTGGGCAGCACAGGGCCCAAACTTTGGCAGCTGCACACCCAGCCTGTACAGCTGTTTTGGAATCTGCATCTGCCAAAAAACAGCATGAGGAAAAAAACCAATCAGGGACAAAATTTAAGATGGGTAATTTCCCAAGGTTACCATCAGCTGTTAAGAACATTTACGTAATCAAAAAGTCAGTACCACTGGTCAAAGACAGCCCTTCAGCTGGTCTTAGTCACCATCGAACTTTCTAAAGAAAATATGATTACCTAGTTCAACCTAAAAGAGCATTCTCCCAAACCCAAGTTTCCTGCAACATCTGCAAGATGTGATCTAAATAATTCAAAACTTCACTGGATCTAGGTCACAGACAGAGGTTGTTTTTTTCAGCAAGATGTCCCAGAGGGATTGGCTATTTTGTTTAAATTGTTCCTGACTTCCAACACCATATATAAGGACACTCAGTAGCAGATCGAGTGGATGAAAAGTGGAAAGGATACTGACAAGGGCTAACTTCAGCTCCTCAAAGCTGGGCTCCTACTCACTCTCAGGGGAGAAAAAAACCATGGATTGCACCAGAGTCAGGTCTGTGGCTGCTGAGGGTCCACAGGTTAATTGTAAGAGACGTGCAAAAATTCTCAGGTCAAGTAGGTTTGTCTTCAGTTTGCAAGGATCCACATGCACATCTCCAAGGGTATCCAAATCACAGTGGTTGAAAACCCACCTGGGGAGAAAAGAGACCATTCTTAGCCCTTCCCGAGGATGAATCCATGGAATGATTTCTTTTGGTTGACTATGGAAGGAGCCCTGGTGGAAGTGTCACAGTTACATGGACAGTAACATTTCTGAGCATCTCCCAGGCCAGCCCTCAGACTCCTTTTAGGTGCATACAGTTTACAGAAGAATTGCAAAGGCAAATCTTTAACCCCGTAGTATTTTTTCCATCTTTGGAAACTCTGCATCAAGCAGTCCAGAGTCCATCGGCTGACCTTACTTTTGGGTATGTTGGTTTTTTCCCTCCCCACTACTCACATATAATAGTAGCAAGTTACATAAAGTCAGGAAACAGGACCAGCACAAAGTTCAAACTAACTTTCCTCTAAAAGGCCTTGCGCAACCATTTTTACAGCAGGCCTTTAATGACATCTTTAGTCCAGTTACAGAGTTGAGATTACAGGCATTTTCAGGTAACCTGGGCAGCTTATCAATACTTCCCGGGAAACATGCTTTTGGGTTTTTTTTTGTATTTCTTTGCCAAAAAGAGATAGCAGTGATTATACTCATTTCAGAGAAACTAGATGTTATACTCTCCCTCAAAAGGACAGAATTCACAGGAAAAGAAACTTGTCTCCATGTGACACGTGAAGAGTTTCTCAAATCTGCTTTATCACAGGCAAACGTGATTATAGGAACATGCATTGTAGGTACTAGAAATGCAACAAGCAATTTAATATATTGGCCAATATTAAGCATCTAACAACTTCGTCACACACCCACATTCAAGATTTCATATGAAATAAAGAGCTTATCACTCTGCTCGAGGTTTCCAGACAGATTAAGTCAATCTGGGGACAATAAGCTACAGAGAAACTGTGCCACAGCTTAAAAAGGCTGTATTTAGAGGAAGTACTGGTTGTCCAGACATGAAGTATCCAACTTCCAAGGACCTGATCTCTGCAGGACACATGAAACTGCACATAAGAATTGACAAATTAATATATGTTACATTTTAAAATCCTAATATTTTGTTCTACTCTCTCCAAATTCCATGTCATGTTCAGCAGAACAGTATGAGGATGAGAAATTTTAGATTAAAATAATTCTATTTTTATTGCCCAAGGAGCTCCAGCCCTATGGATCTTGTGAAGAATTCCATGGGTCAAACTCATCCCATGCTGTTGTGTCAATATTTCTAAAGATTTATAAATATTTTTTAGTGCTCTGATTTTAATAGATGTTTTGCACCAGTTTTTTCTCCAAGATCAGACCTTCAGTGCACTAGATACCTGAAGTTTTAAGTGGTTAAAAACTTCATTGTTCAGGAACAGAAGTGAGTACGGCCAGAGCCCCTATCAAAATCATTATCAGCAAGATAATGATTTCTTCATCACTAAACTTTCTATTTCTTTCTCATCTGAAACCAGATCATACAAGCAGAGCTTTGAAGTTTAGTGTTGATTTTTTTTTTTAACTATTTAACACCTCTACTACTTGCACACCTCTATTAAGTAATTACCTTGTGATTTGATTGTTGTGCACACCATCAATTATGTATTTGTAATGCACAACTCCCTGGGACATTCAGCCACATCCATGGGCTCCAGCAGAAGTCAAACAATGGAGCCACTGTTTCAGCCCTGCCTCCTGGCTCACCCTCTCAGCACAAGTTTTTTCCTCTCTGCTTCCTTTCAGTGCTACCAGGGCTGAGCCACTGCTGCAGTTTTCCTTACAGCTCTGCTTCCTCGAGTCCTGGGACCTGGTTAACAAACAAACAGTTCCTCACACATAAAAAAGAATCCTGGAGACAAATTCAGGTTTTGGAAGCAACAAAGGCAATTAGAAGCACACCAGATGGTAAATTCTGATTTTTTTTTTTTAAGCAAGTCGTATAATTCTGGGAGCCTAGTGGGGGAGGTAGGGGAGAAAAGGAGATTTAGGTATATATTTGTGCAACTGACAGCTTTTTACCTGACAGTATCAAAGAGGAGTAGAAAAAGCCCCCTGTCAACCTGAAAACAATTTATGAGCTATGCTGTTGTTCAGCCTTCGGGTCAGACACAGCCTCCTGCGTGTTTGGGTGAGCCGGCAGGCTGCCACACTGCGACCATCCTCCTCCTCCTGCTGCCCGCACAGAAAGGGCAGCTCCCCGGGAGCCAGCCAGCCCCGCAGCTCCGGGAATGCCAGCCATCTGCTCCAGCAGCCCTCCCACGCACGGGCTGCCGAGGCTCACTCCTGCCTAGCTCTCATCCAGAGCCTCTCACGGCAGCTCAGCGCTCTCGCCTCGCTCCCCGTGGCTCCGGCGGGCCGGGGATGCCGTGGGCCGGCTGCAGTGAAACCCAGCTGCGGCACTGCCTCCGAGCTTCTCCACGGAGGTGGAAAAAGGACTGCACAGAGGATGCCCAAGCGCAGCAAAGCCACCAGAGCTGGTGGCTGGTCCTGCAGCAGTGAGCAACCAGCTGATGGCCATTGGGGCATCGATAAGTTCTGGACACACCAGCAACAAGGCAGCCGGGATCCCCACTTGGCTTGAAGGCACCTGCAAGGCCTGTCTGCCACACCTTGCTTTCACCACAGCTCTCTCCTGCCAAGGGATGGCTTCTGGAGGTTCATTTCCTACCTGTCTTCATCCTTGCGGGGTCTGTGGCCACCCAGCTGGCACTGCTCTGTGCTGGGGAACATGTGAAATCATGTGAACATGTCATAGCTCCAGGATTTACTGGCTCAGGTCTGCATTTGCCAATGTTTATGCTTTCAGAAGAATGCCTTAGAACACTCACCTGCTTTTGAGTTACAGAAGTGTTTCTGATACATGCTGCAAACAAAGAGGGGTGCTAAAAACTTTTTCTAATCCCTGTCTCTCAAAGGAACAGTGCACCACAATCCAAGCAAGGAAGCCAGCACAGAAAACTGTGCAGAAAATCACACTATGAAAAGCCGGAGTCTATAAAGGAGACAGAGGAGCCCTGCAACTTCATTCCAATGGAGGGAGAGAGTGTCCACTGGGGCATATTCCCGGGGGTTTTCTCTCTCCAGTTTTTGGAGGGTGCAGCCTCCTTTTACCCTAGACTGTCGGCTGCATGTTGCCTTCTTCCTTTCCCCATTGGCTGAGGCACTAGGAAGGTGCAGCCTTCCCCAGCTGCCTATCACATATTCCCCCTTGAACCTGGCAGTTTCCCCCAAAGTTCAGAAACTCAGGCTGGTGCGGACCCATTTGTCTATTTCAGGAGTCAAACTGTCTGTGTTCTGTAACAAAGGCTTGAAGTTGGGTAGAGACATTAAAATCCACTTCAAAGACATAAACACCCATACCCTCACCCATCGAACTGTTTATAAAGACATTAGCACACGTTTTCTTATCAAAACTGAATTAGGCAATGTTTGTGTGGCTTGGCACTTCCTAGCACAATGAAATGCAAGCATGGTCTGACATTCAGGTGGTCCGGAGCCAGGATCAGAGGGTTACATATAAATTCCCTGAAGCTTTGTCATTTGGTCTAGAAAGGTTTGGTCTTGAGCTTTTGGATAAATTCACCTCAAGACACAGAATGCACACACTGACCTGCAGATCTACATCCTTATGAATTATTTGCCACAGTCCCAAAAATCACTGCACTTAATTCTCCCATCAAGATTTACCGGGTTGTCCTAAAGCCGATCAGACCCAGACTTCAGAACAAGCAATTCTGCACATTTTTGGAAATTTCAGCTGCAAGCTTGGGGTTTAGACAATGGTCACAGAAAAGCTTTGGACCTCAGCCTCCCAAGTCAGGTATTGCAGGTAAGAAGAGCATTTCTGAGGCAGAAATCCAGATGAAGAACTACCCTAACCTTAGCACACTCAAAGCTAAACTCCAGGACTACCAGATTTAAAGGAAACTTAGATTCACCACGGTTGGCGGTGCTGTGTCTCTGCTGGCTCCTCATTCCTCATAGCTGCATTTTACTCTGGTGGGTCCGTCTGTGCTATTTTCTTGTGACTTGCAGCCACATGCCTGAGGGGATGAGTGCAGCAAGATTTAAAGGCTGTGTGAGAGCACACAAGCATGCAGCACACACTGCCTCCCCAGGATCAACTACTGCAATTCAGGCTAATGGCAGGCAGCCTGAGCTCCCAGGAACATCAGCTACTCCCTCTCAGGGACATCAGCCACCCCCTCACAGGGGCTCTCAGCTGGAATGGGCTGTGGGTGGGTGCTTGGGAAGGGAGCTGTTGGCCACAGAGACCACCAATGCCTCCAGGCTGAATGCAGGCAGGCAGGTTCCCCTTCACTGTCCTTTGGCACACAGCCTGGGATGTGAGACCCTGCATGTCAGCAAGTGTGACAGGTCACAGAGTCGTGCCACAGCCTGAAGGCATCCTGCTGGGATCTTGGGAACCCTGCCAGAGTGAGGCTTTCATTTCTGAAGCATCCTCTAGCCGCTCTTGCTTCCTGCGTGCCCTTCTCCTCCTTGCCTTCCCTTCCTCTGCTTGTAGCAACACTGCTTTCTGCATGCTCCCCGAGAGAAACAGGGCAAACATAACCTGATTAACCAAGAAGAGGATTTGGGCAGGAAGGGGAGGGGGAGGAGTTTAATACCCAGAGAACCACAGAACCTTTCCCTCTCACATTAGCCCTTGCCTATTCAATAATTAAAGTGTTCTGCGGTGACTCTGACTTTGGGATTTGCTATAAAAGCTTCTCGTAAAATCTGTCTCAGCATGCAGACATCAGACCAAAGAGAATATTTGGTCCGACAAACTGAAATTTCTTTCAGGCTCCAGGGTCAGTCAGAAGCTTAAAACCACTTGGATGTGAGCCTGTAGCTCCATTTTAAAACATAAGGATCCCTCCTGCAGTTCACCTATCCAAGAGACAGACTCCAACATTTATTTGGCCAGTCTTTCTCTGAAATATGGTTTAGAAGTTAATGCAGCCTTTCTCCAAGCCATGTACAAAAAAGCCTCCAAGGCTGGCAGTGCCCCATGAACATAGGAACATATTACACAGGCTCTGGCTGCCCTCCAAGCCTATTCTGATGTTCTATTTTCTTTCCATCCCTTCTTTCTTGCTTGCCTTAAGGCATATAGATGTTTCAGGATGGAAATGTAAAGCTACCCACAAGCAGAAAAGATGCCTTCCCTGACCTTCCAAGGAGCTATTTTTGGCTGCTCTTATATGCCTAAGAACTCTTACAGGGGTCATGCACTGAACTAACCGGCCCTCAGTAATTTTTTGCCTAGGAGGTATGAAACACCACAGAGATTTTTTTAAAAAATAATTAATTCTCTCCATAACCTAGCACACTACTGACTCCAAATCTCCAGATGTTGTTTGGAAGGAAGCACATTTTAAAAGGGGCTGCAAGCCTGAGATTATTACCCAAGGAATGTATGCCCAACATTACACCTAAACATACAAACAGAATACTAAAGACATATCCTCAATACGGATTTTCCCAAAAGTTATTGAGTACCCTCAGCCTTCAACTGACTCCACTTTTCAAGCCCAGCTCCACTTTTCAAGTTTTGGGCTTGAAACTCCAGAAGTTTCAGAGTGAAACAGGTTTCTTTTCAAAATATGCACCCCCAAAGAGTTTGAAAGATTAAAAATTAAGGAACACTTGGTTAGCAGCCAAACACATGCAGAGAATGATACTCCATAAAGAAAGCAACAGTCCCAGCTCCATCTGTCAGAGCACGTGAATACTCCACATCCCATCCCAGCAGTCAGACACCCGGGGTCTGGGCTGTCCTGTGTCTCTCAGACTCTAATGCTGACATTGTTCCAAACTGGCACTGCCCAGACTGCAAACGTTTCAGAGCAGAGGCCGAGAGGGAAGCGATGGGTGAGCCCCACTGCCCCAGCAGCTGCCCAAAGGCAGGGAGCTAATGCTGACCCAGGAGACTGCATAGCCCTGCTGCCAATTCAAACACTGCTCTCCCTCACACAAAAAACAAGCAAAAGATAAAGCAGGCAGGTCATCTTTTCCCTTCTGACATCACAGCATTAAATATCACACAAACACATAGCCTATAGGATGTATAAAGCAGAAGTGCTGTGCAACTAGGAAAAAGGATGTGGAGAATATGTGGGGAGTGAACTGTTCAGGGGACCCAGCCTCCAGAAATCCAGCTCTGTGCACACACACACACACACAGAGAACACATGATACTATCACCCAGCATCTCACGTTTTCATCACATTGGCATCTTTAAAAGGGTTCTTGAACTGAAATACTGCCTCTTAAGGCCAGAACTGCATAAGGTTTAGGGATACAACTGATTTTGCATGGAGCCATAAGAACAACAACACAGGGGTGGAAGTGGTCAGTGAGAAATTGTTGTACCTTGCATTTAGCACCCAGAACACAAGCACGCTGCTCCTCTTATTATAGGGCCCAAGTTAGAGAACCACCAGGGCTCTGTAAGTATCAGGATTTCCCCCACAGGAGCTACAAGTCATATGCTTCCTCCCTCTGGTAATATTCTCCTCCTTAAACAAGACTCACCACAGTTTGCAAAACAATGAGGCCGTGCCCTGCAAATGTTTGCTAAACATTTGTGCAATTTCATCCAAATACAGGAACAGAGGGAACACAAGTCAGAAACTCCACACTTAGCATAACACTGAAAACAATTCATTGGCAGTCCATAGGCAAGCAGCAACCTTTCATTTGCTATTTAAAACTTGAGTATAAATAAACAAAAAAAAGTGAATCAATCGATGGAGATAAGGCTTGGTATTTGTGTAACGTTCTTGGAAAACACAGCATGCCAAGCCCAGCACCTCATTTGGCAATTATTCTGCTCTACTCTGCTTCCACTTTCACTCCCCTGGTTCATTCTGCCTCTTTAGCTGATGAGCTCTTTCTAATGTGTGCCTTTACAATGCCTGTGCTGCAGAGCTGTGCTCCCAACAGAGACATTCAGCTTAGCGCCTGCCTGAAGTGTATTAATTGGTCTCACTACACCTGCATAATGAAGCTGCATCAAAAGACTATTGCCTGACAGCAATTGAGGCTGCACTTGTTTCTCTCTCCCCACCCTTATTTTTCTTTGGAATCACTACCATAGTTCAGACCTTTGGTACTGAATCATGGTGCAACATATCATGTTCAGTTAAGAAACACAAGCACTTGAAATTAAAAAGGTGTGGAAGGAAATTAAGACTACAAAGCAACTCTTTCCTGGAAAGGATAAGGAATCACTCTTCTCTTCCTGACAAGCTGCACTTTGAACATACACATGACGACAGAGCTCACATCCAGCTTTGCTTTGAGTAGGATGAGGTGAGCAGCACCAATCCACATTCCAAGGAGAAGCACGGGCCACTGAACACCCAACTACCATAGTGTTAAGGTGCTGCCACATAGCTACAGCACATCCAGGTGATGGTGGAAATCCCCAAGACTGCAAGCGAGGAGAACTTGTCATTGAGAAAATGGTGTGTGTCTTTCTTTGTCTTGGCTACCTTCTGCTTACAAAATAAAGTTGAACACAACAAAACTAAAAGCCCTAGGTAGCAAAACTTCTCAAGAAATAAGACAAGAGCTTTCTGCTGGGGTAAGCTCCCTGTCCACTTCAGCACTATGCTCTGCTGGCAGTACAGAGGATATAAATGGTATTTAAAGCTCTGCCTGGTACCTGTCAGGACAGTACTTGCCTTTCCACCTACACAGCTGCCAACAACCACCACCACTACAAAACCAAATATTTAAAAGAATACCTTTGCAGAAACAGTGAAGTTACTTTCCCCCTCTGAGAAGAGCAGAAGAGTCGAGGTCTGCAACACAAGACAAAATCACCCCTCAGGACTGCTACCTTTAGGCTCAGCCAGCCCAGCTGCAGCTCTTTAAGGAGTCTCTGGGTGGCCCAGGTGTGGGAACTGAAATGAAAGCACCTGGTTTCCTATTTCCATTCTATCGCTTCATGTGTTGAACTGCAAGTTAAACTTCATCTTCCTCCTCCAAGACAGGAATAATCATTTATTATATAGTCATCTGTAGGTTCCTCCACCAAGTCTGTGTGTCTGTAATGCTGAGAAATACTCTCAGCTTTCTGCAGTGGTTGGTATGGCCCAGCAACTTCCTCATAGGATGTCAACTTTCCAGCAATGTAACTTGAAATTCTGATTCACAGAAATGAAAGTCTGGACACAGTGATTTTTGGCTGGGAGAGAATGCATAATCTGCTATCACACAGAGCATCAACCAGATAGATAAGGTCTGAAATGCTAGAAAAATTTCCCCCCCGCGCAAAAAGGGAGGCAGTATTGTGTAGTCAAGTGCATATCATTTATCAGAGCATTCAATTTCCTGCAGCTCCTAAGTAAATGAGTAAGATTCCAGAGTTGCATCAAAGGAATGGGTTTGGCTTGGAATCCTGCACAGTGACTCATGCTTTCATGAATAAATTCATTTCCTTAGAGAAACAAGGCAAAAATCACATGTTCTACTTAGTCCAGCTACCTAGAGTGTTGATTTAGCAAGCTATTGCAAAAAAAATACAGATTTATCTATCTTTATCTTGAATGCACAATCCACTGCAACTGTACATGAAAACATAACCAATTTCTTAAGGGGAAAAGAAAAACTGGTGTAACTTGGAAGTTCCGGGTATTGAAAGATGTCAGCTAGAAACCAGTTTGCAATCAAAACCAGACAACTGACCAAAAAACATTGTGGAAGTCTGGGTGTTCCAGAAATTGACTGTTATTTGCACAGGTCTCCATATTTTTCCCCTCCTGCACATTTAAAAATAGGTTGTAGAAACACAAACCCGTAAACACCAGGAAATGAGAATTGCATCAGCTAGCCCCTCCCCTTCCCCACAATGACAGTGCACAGAAAAGGAGGGCGTGAAGCAGCAAAAGCTCTGGAACTCTGTAACACCACCATCCTCAGATGTGCACGGAAGCAGCCAGGGAGAGGGACCCAAAGGTGTATGGATCATGGCTAAACAGTTACATGCAGAGATACTTGTTAGGGCAAACTAGGATGAAACTCATCTTTCAGCTTTTACCTTTCTTAGAACAGTTCAAATGGTTTGATATCGCTACACTGACCAAATTGGAAGAATACAAAGTATGGATTTTTATGGAGTATGAACTAACTCCCTGTATCTTACCCTGATAAGTATTTAAAAAGAAAAATGCAAGAATTCTGGCTCTATGAGCTTTTGGTGTCAAGTTCCACTTTGGGATCTGGGCCTCTCTGGTTCAAGAAAATACCATCCATCATTTTCATGCTGCTTTAAAGAGCTGAAAAGTTTCATAATTAACAGATCTCTGCAGTACCTCCATCAGGCTGGTAGATAAAAATACCTCCACATTTTACAAAGGAGAAATGAAGCCCTTAAATCTGGAGGAAATTGCTCAGGTCTCAGAATAAATCAAAGGGGAAGACAGGACTGGAACACGGTGTAGCCACCTGTAGTGCCAGGTCCTTCCCTCACACAATGACACCATGTGAAAGCAAAGCCCTTGATGAGGTCAGAGCAAAGGCAGGACTGATCATGCATGGAATAGCTCTTAGGATTTTTAAAGGCAAATTAAACCTCAAGTCTCAGGTAGAGTGGAGAAATGCCACTGACCTTTCCAGGGTTGGGCAGCATCCAGCTGGTAGCTTTGGGTTACTGATAACCTCCCAGCTGATCTGTAGGTCACACAGCAAACCTGCAGGTCCTGGTTTGGTGTCCTTATTCACCCCTGCACCACCATCAGATTTGACTCAGTCTGTCATGAGCCAGGACCTGAGCAAATGGAGAGAGTAGAAATTAAATGTCACCATGTAAAACCTCTTGTATATTAGCAAAATGGAAAGAAACATACTAACATTTTGTGTTTTACTGAAAATAGCAAAATGTATGCATTGAACTCACCTTTTGTAACTGTCTCTGGATTTGATTTTTGTGACAATGGTCTAATGGTATCTCGTAGTCTAAAGAAAAACACCTTGTTTAATAAGAATTTGGCAGTTTCCATCTGTTATCACTCAGATCCTGATCAAATGCCACCTGAGGCCAGTGGAAAAGCTCTGCTTCTAACTCCTAGAATAAAAATACCAATGTTTCTACATTCAGCAACTTCTATTGGTTTATTTTTCATGTTTAATCGGTGAAAACTAATATGAAAAGGAGGGCAGGCAGGCTGAGGAAGGGTCAAGCTTCCCTGGAGAGACACTGTCACATTTCTGGCATTCCCATCACTCTATCAACACCACCTCCTGCTACCACGATAAAAGGCAGCAGCGGAGAAAGAACAGGAAGACTAAAACTCCTTATGTACACATGTGAGCAAAGTCAGCCCATCCCTACAATCAATCACTTACAGGAAATCAAAAGAGATCTGGCCTCCATCTTCCAAGTGCAAGAAAAATGCCTGTAATTTGCTCATCCCGTTCTGTTTGTGCTGTTCTGAGCCTTCTCTCATTGAAGCTCTCTGAGGCAGAAAATCAGTGTCAATCATGCCAGATGACTGCTTTCCTCCTGAGCATCTACTGCTGATAATAAGATCACAAAGGCCACATAAAAGGGAAATTTGGCCATCGCAGCTGCCTTCTCAGTTCTGTACCTGAGATAAATTAACAGGTGAATTAACACCGGCATATTAAAAGCTGATTCTACTTTTTAATAAAAACAGGGTTCTTATCTGCTAATTGTCATAATCGAGGACATACTGGGAGCAGGATGGTCTTGAAACATCCCAGTTAACTTGCTTTGGCCTGCTCTACTAAAAGTAGGACCCCTGGTATCTGAATAGGCACCAGAGAGATAAGGACAACCTAATGCCTTATAGATAACAGCGATTCACTCTTGGTTCTGCTCTCAGTAACAAGCAACACAAAGACATGCAAGTCAAGATGTTACTGTAACTTGCACCCTGAAAATCATGTCCATTTTTATTTTGTCTAAGCCATAAGCTAAGAAGAATCTTACAATACCAATATTCTTCTTAGGAGCCTTGGTCTCCTTGTGATAAGTAAAATACCACTTGCTCTACCTTAGTTATATATTTTTAAATGCTTATTAGTCTATTCAGCCAGTATTGTCATAGAAGCTTCCTATCTTGCATTTAAACTCTTTAGAAGTACAAAATTTTGTAGGCAAAAATATTTCTTACTGGTCTTAATTCCTGTCAAATATTCATTTTCTGTCATGCCAGATGTCTGTAACCCAAAACTGGATGAGATGTTCAGTCCCATTCATGTAGAGCCACTGTAAATACAGATTCCTGGGATGCAGAACTAAACTTCCTAATCCGTCCTTGAGGCTTCTGACAGAACAAGATGCTCAGTGAACCCAGAATAACGCAGAATGACAGAACTATGTTTCCTTTTTATCCTGCATTCATGTGGCTTTAGGCCAGCTCAGCATCTACCCACACATCCCTTCCTTAGTGACCAGTCTTCTCCCACATGGCACATGTGCTGGTCTGTATAATAAGCAGAATATTGTATTTTTCTGTCTTGTTTCATGCAAGTCTACGCAAATTCTATGTTTCAAGCATTTTTAGATGTTTTCTCTCCTGCATTTTTTGTTTCTTTTGTTTTGCCAATGGACTGTCAAATAAATGATGAGGCTTTGGGTTACCATTCCTGTCAGATCACCCCAGCAGAAGGGAATTGCCACTGGGATGGTCTGTGACCAGGCGTGCCACAGCAAGATAAGGACCTTAAAAGGAACTCAGGTACACCCTAGGAGCTGAGGACAGATATGGCCAAAAATCAGTTAGAGTCAGAATCTCAAAAGGAAACTAAGTCAAAGATTGTAAAAATATCACAACTACAAGAAATGAAAAAAAAAAAAAAAGGAAGAAAAAATGATTACTGTAAGAACAAGAATGGGAAAATAAAGGTAACACAGCTACTCACACAAGATTAAATGCATATTTACCTGATTTTCAGTAAGGATGAACATGATAATCCATGGAGTAAAGACAGGATGCCTAAGAGAAGAGAGAGAAGGCAGAAATGGGTAATAGATAATAAATGAACACAACTCACAGATGGCCAGCAAAAGTCACCGAGTCTGCTGTCTTCCAGCTGGAGGAACCAGACATTCTCAATTCCAGAACTCTGATGCGCACAAATCCAAAAGATTTTAAGCAAATTTGCCTACTTGAAGCCATTACCACAGGACCAGAGAATAGCAAGTTTTGAGAAGTAAGCCATGGTGGAAGCAGTTTGATCCTGTGATTTTGATGTCTGTGCAGTTCTTCAGAAAAAGTTGCAAAGGAGAATCTAACTAGAAACATGATATTCAATGATAATAAAGGGATAAAAGGTAGCATGGATTTACTAAAAGCCAGTCTCATGGGATGGCCCACAAAATAGTATAGTATAAAAATTGAAACTTCAGACATTCAGGAAATAAATTTTTAAAATTTGGTTTTGCTTTTTGTTGGAGTTCTAGCAAGAAATAAGTGAATGGGAGAAGGATTTGGCTTTACTAACCAACAACAGGGTGACAGGAAACTGACAGCATGGTGTGTCTGTAACAGACCAGTGTGAGTTCAGTCATGGAATTTCCCCTAACTTCAGGAAGACATTAGTGTTGAGTTTGAGACATCGCTGTCTGACACACTCCATGCAGAAGCTCCCCTCAGGAGAAAAAGCATTCAAAAACCATTTAAACTGGGAGAGTCCCACAGAATATACATATCAATGACCAGGGTACGGCTTGCATGAAAATGCAGGGCTGAAAAGGTTTGGCTTATAACACAACAAATGAGTGGGAATTGGATATGTAAATACACGGAAAGGGGAAGCAAACAAAAAACCCCCAAACATCCATTGATTTAGATGGAAATTAGAAGCTGGTTTCCAGCCACCCGACAAGAAGCCCCATCCGGAACTACTGCCATAAACCCCCGAGGAGGAGCACAGGGCTGGCTGGGACTGCCCGGGCGGGAAACGAGGGCAAGGAGCGCCTTGAATTCCTCACAAGCTCTCCAGAGCCGGAGAGCTGGCTTTCACTCATCCCGGCTAATCACAGAGAGAGTGGAATCTCTCCCGACGAGAGCCCTGAGGGGGTGCGCGGCTGAGCTCCTCAGCCCCGCCTCGGCTCCCGCCGCTCGCCTCGCTGCACCCTCCCCTCCGCTTCTCTGCCGCCGCTCCTTCCCGCTGCCGCTGCTCCTTCCCCCTCCTCCCTCTCCCTCGCTCGCTCTCCACCCCGACGTGTCGGCGGGCACGTCCCCAGCCCCGCAGCCCGCCCGCCGCACGTCAGCCGCCCGGCCCTTATTTAAGGCGGTGGCCGCCTCCTCCCCCGCCCCGCCGCCACAGCCGCGCTTGGGTGAGGACGCTCGGTAGGTGCCACCGCCGTGGCGGGCTGCGATGGGTGCGGGAGCAGCGGGGGGAAAGGAAGAGGGGCAATGCAGGAAGGGGGGGTTGCAGGCGGTGCTGTCCCGCAAACCTCCGGGGGGACGCGGTGTGGCGGGCGGCGCCAAATGGACAAAGTCCCCTCCACGCCGCCCGCTCCGCCGAGTCCCCCCGGCCCTGCTGGCATCGGGCACAGCCCTGGGCTTGAGTCCAGCCGGCGTGATTTCCACTCACAACCCCCCCATCGTCCCCTCCCTCCATCCCCTTGAGCCTCCCGTGGATTAACTTGCTTCCCTTAATCGGTGCGTGTGGCCCCAGGGACTGATCCTGCAAAGGGACGCGAGGAGGGGCTTAGGGCTGCATTTCAAATACAGCATTAGTGAACCACCTACTGCTCCCCTAACTTGTTTCTCTGAGGGGTATGGCACTCTAAAAGCAACTCCTTTTTTCAGTTTTTAAGTGTAACAGACGTGCTTGAGTGGGTGGCTCTCACCAGCCTTGCACATTAAAATGCTTATAGTGCAAAGGGAGGACTTGGCACGTGGAGAGTGCACATGGCCGCGCTTCTGGAGGCTTCTGCAAATGAAGACTGGCGTATTTTGGTTGAATTTTCCCAAATATGGGCACTGCTGGCTTCCTGTCCCTCCCCTCAGCCCCAAAACTTACAGTCCTTTCCTGCTGCTCTGCTTGGCTTTACATGCTCTGAACGAGTTGCCGCCTGTTCAGCACTGCAGAGTCGTGTTGTGTCTGTACTTGGATCCGTCTGTGCAGCTGCCCCTGCCCTGAGCTCCCCGGGCTGCTCCCAGTGCAGCTCCCAGCGCAGCACCATTTCCTGGGAAAGCGTGGTGTTGGCTTCCACGCGGAGACGGGGATGGATGCACGATCCTCCGTCATCATTGTGCCATTTCGGCACACCCGTGGCTGTCAGAACCCGCCTAACCAGGGTGCCGTGCAGCTGGCAGCTAAAATGTAGAGCGTGGGAGAGATGGCAACACCGGACTCCAGCC
The DNA here is from genome assembly GCA_013390045.1 of Picathartes gymnocephalus. Taxonomy (NCBI): domain Eukaryota; kingdom Metazoa; phylum Chordata; class Aves; order Passeriformes; family Picathartidae; genus Picathartes; species Picathartes gymnocephalus. The sequence continues at coordinate 66,796 of WEKY01008172.1, forward strand.
ACCTTAATTCAAAACTGTGCAGTTTCACTTCAAAACAAATTCATGAAGCTGACGTGGAGGCTCATGCTGTGCTTAAAAAGGGCATGCTAAGTGTTGCGTGACTTCAGCTCTGGAAAGGCTTCAGGGCATAGAATACCAGTTTTTCAGGGTGAGAGAACAGATTGCCAGACTGTGCTGTGCTTAGAAGTACTAAAATGGCTTCCTGTACCTAAATGTAATATGGATGGTCATTTAGAGCATTCTACTGCTGCTGCTGGAGTGCCACCAGCTATACAATATAATCAATGGCTCTCAGGCTGTGTTTGAGGCAAAGCTCTGGTGAGCTTGAACAGAGGATTGCCATCAATAATTCAATTTTGCAATAATTTTGTGGCATACTGACGGTACTCCCAGATGTCTTATTCATGTGTTTTGTATCCATTTTCTTATCATCCTGGAATAAAGTCTATCTTGCTGGATACAAGTATTCTGGTGTCAGTAAAAGCTCAAAGCTTGGAGAAATAATCTGTTGCTTTCCTTTCAGCAGTGCACCATGTCTCTCAAGGATCAGCTTATCCACACTCTCCACAAACAGGAGCACAGTCATGCCGAAAATAAGATTAGCGTGGTTGGTGTGGGTGCAGTGGGAATGGCCTGTGCCATCAGCATCCTCATGAAGGTAAGTGTCAAGCTTGGGAGGAAGCAGCAGAATAACCTGAGACCTAAAGCAGAAGCAAAATATTTATCTCCCTTATTAGATGAACTTCTGTTTATACGATCCTTTGTTTGGGCCTGAAATGAAGCAAGAGTCTTCAAGCTTTTGACAGAGAACAAATAGATGCAGTTCTTGTAAACCAAGTTTGCCTCAGGATCAGGCAGAATGCCCTTTATGTATAATTTTAAGAGCTGCATGTGCCTTTGTGGGACTTGCAGTCTCCCTTCTAAGTAGGAATTCTCTAACACACTAAATATACAAAACGATTGAGAACTGAGGAGTTATTTTGTCTTGAGCACAGAAGACAATGGAATAATTCTTTGCAGTGTGGTCTGGAAAAATTGGTCCTTGACATTCTGAATGACTTGTCCTCTGCCTTCAGTTGTCATATTGAAAGTGCTGTAGTTAACACCAGGCTTGCTTTTCTTGACTGTCAAATAGGTTGTGTATGAACCACTATTAAATTATTCTTCATTATTGTCCGGCTAAGTTGTACTGCTATTTCACACAGAATGTGGTTATGAAAAGTATAAAATGAACTCAAGAAAGTGGGTGTCCCAGGGGACTAATTGAAGGACTCTGGGAAGAAGTGAACTGTTAGACATGAACAAAATTGTTTAAGTAGTTTTTAAAATAATTGTAACTTCACAGTTTAAAAACCAGGGGCCTTGCTCAAAGAGGAAGCAAACTTATCATTGCCCTTGGTTTCTTGTAGGACTTGGCTGATGAACTCGCCCTTGTTGATGTTGTGGAGGACAAGCTCAGAGGAGAGATGCTGGATCTCCAGCATGGCAGCCTCTTCCTTAAAACTCCAAAGATTGTCTCTGGCAAAGGCAAGTAGTTGGCTCTCATGTGCTTGTTATGTCTAAACGAAGATAGCCACTTCAGCTCTCACACTGGAGAGTCTAGCACTTAGCCTGTCACCTTCATTGTTGGGGGAAAACTCATGGATATAGTACTCAGCTGACGTTTTTAAATACACCCTCTTATAGCTAGTCCAGCTAGGAATTTTCTTCCAGGGTTCACTACTCAATACAGAAAGATGAATTTCTTAAGTACTTGTGCACCTTAGAGAACTTTATTTCACAACCAGTTAACCCCTGAACTCATTACTGCTTACTTCTGATAACTTTTAGTGGCAGCCTTGAGTAAGGCAAAGGCTCAACCAGTTCAAACCTTACGTACAGTGCCCACAGATAGTAGGCTATGAGAGCAGAGCCTTCTTCCTCTTCCACACAGCACTTACCCCGAATGCTATCCCAACAGCTACCCCTAGTCCCATTTGTGGCTGAGAAATGTGGAGTATCACGGCCTGCAGCTGCATGTTACAGTATCGACATGCCCCAATGTTGCCACTTGTGGCAATGAGCCACAGTCTTAAAATGAAATTTCATATCCTATAGAGGCGAAGTCTAAGGTACCAATTACCAGGGAATTGCTGCACCCTCAAACTTGAGATCTCAGTACAGAAAGGAAGTGAATACTCTTGTTCTGAGCCGTGTATAGTAAGAAGTCATGTTTGACACAGCCTTTTGTCTGCAGATTACAGTGTGACTGCACACTCCAAGCTGGTCATTGTCACTGCTGGTGCCCGGCAGCAAGAAGGAGAGAGCCGCCTTAACCTGGTCCAGCGCAATGTGAATATCTTCAAATTCATCATTCCCAATGTTGTTAAATACAGTCCTGACTGCAAGCTGCTTATTGTCTCAAACCCAGGTTTGTCTTGTGTTGCCATAAGAGGATTTGGCTTAGAGAATAGTGTTTCTTTAGTAAGGGGGCATTAGTGCACAGGCTTCTAGAAAATAACTTGTGCTGGGGAAGAGAAGGCTCTGGGGAGACCTTGGAGAACCCTCCAGTACCTAAAGGGGCCTAAAAGAGGGCTTTTTACAAGGGCATGTGGTGATAGGACATGGGGTAATTGTTTTAACTGCAAGAGGTAGATCTAGGTTAGCTATAAGGAAGAAATTCTTTATTATGAAGGTGGTAAGACACTGGAGCAGTTGGCCCAGGGAAGTTCTAGATTGCCCCATTCCTGGAAGTGGTCACGGCCAGGTTGGATAGAGCTTTGAGCAACCTGATCTAGTGGAATGTGTCCCTGCCCATGGCAGGGGTTTGGAATGAAAGGATCTTTAAGGTCTCTTTAAACCCAAAACATTCTGTGATATCCATACAGCAAAAATGTCATAGTCCTTCTCCAGGCTCAGCAGTTTGGTCTTCTGAGAAATAAACTTGGGTTTTCAGTCTGAGTGATCTTGAGCAGAGTGAGGGTCACTGATAATTGCATGCATAGCATAAAGGCAGAGCTGAGAGACTGTTATATGAAACAGTCATTATGTTAGCCCACTGCAGTGCCTGGCCACGGGCACTGCTTTGTGCTCTGTTCCATGCAGCTCGCATGCAGATAAAATGCTCACAGGTGAATGGAAGGTGCCACCCTCATTATCAGTTTGCTCATCAGTGGCACTTGTTATGCCCTTGTTCCCCTCACAGTGGATATTCTGACCTATGTGGCGTGGAAGATCAGTGGCTTCCCCAAAAACCGTGTTATTGGTAGTGGCTGCAACCTGGACTCTGCCCGTTTCCGCCACCTCATGGGAGAAAGGCTGGGCATCCACCCTCTGAGCTGCCACGGATGGATTGTGGGAGAGCACGGAGATTCCAGTGGTAAGGATGAAATTGGGGTGGCTCTTAAATAGAACTCCCTGATGCTTTGTTTGCCAGAAACACCTTGAAAGGCTACAGCAGAACATTGCTCCAAAACCTCTGCACTGCAGTACCTTACAAATTCAAGTCCTGATTTAAGTCGTTTGCTGCACAGAGTAACCCTAGATGATCTATATTTGACCTGAGTGACTGTGCTTGGAAAAGGTCATTACTGTAACCTGAGGTGGCCAAACATTTCAGGGCTAAATTGTTCCCATAACTCCCAAAAAAACCCAAACTGAAGCAGCAAGAGGATAAAGTTCTCTGCAAGGGCCTCTCAAAGATCTGCACCAGACCTACTGAAAGTCACTCAACTGCCATTACTGGCATCTCAATTACTGTGTATAGGAATTGAAATGCGGAGGCAAATCTGGAGGACAGGAAAAAGCATTTTTTTTCATATTTAACCTGTACTTTTCCAAGCAGCACCACACCAGAACTGTCTGCTTCCTGATACCCAGCAGAATGTACTTGGAATCAATTCTTACTTTTGAGAAAATTTTGCAAAATCACTGTCATTTTAGTTCATGTTGTCCAGGTTTTTCACTTTAACAAAAGGTGTATTCAAACTTGTTGACACCATGTATAAATGTTGATGTGCTCCTAGGTTCTCAGCCTGCAATTTAGATTGGCCTTATAGGTCATTCTATATTGAAGGTCATAGCTAAAGCCTAAGTGATGTGTTGCATATGAATCCAGCTAGATCTTATGTTAATTGTTAATTTGAGAAGGACAAAGTATTGTGAGGTAATTAATTTATGTGCAACTCTCAGTGCCTGTCTGGAGCGGAGTGAATGTTGCTGGCGTCTCTCTGAAGGCTCTTCATCCAGACTTGGGAACTGATGCAGACAAGGAGCACTGGAAGGAAGTCCATAAGCAGGTCGTGGAGAGGTAAATACTGGTTTGGCTTTTTTATAAATTTCAACACAAGAACAAATCATGAAGAGCTGAAAAATCTCTGAACTGCGGTACCCAGATCTAGAATACCTCAGTAGCCCCAAATGTCAGGATACAAACAATAGAACATTAAATAATATTTTTAAGGAGAAATGTAGATTTGGCAGTTAAGTTTTTATGATTAGTAAACTTTAAATTAGGGAAGAGCTTAAACTTCTAGGCTTCCAGTATAATTGTGGGGAGTAGTATAAAATACATATAGAATTATTCACTGCTGAGTTAATTTTGATCGTGCCAGAAAATTAGTCAAACTTCTGGTGCCTCCAAATTGATCAGGACACTTCCAAAAGCCTTTCTTACAAACTTGAAGCATTTCAGTTGATGGTACTTGTTCTCCAGTGAGTGTCTGTGTCTCTACAGTGCCTACGAGGTGATCAAACTGAAGGGGTACACGTCCTGGGCTATTGGTCTTTCTGTGGGTGATCTAGCTGAAAGTATTATGAAGAATTTGAGAAGAGTGCACCCCATCTCTACCATCGTTAAGGTGAGGAGTCCCTTATACCTAACTTCTGTCTTACTGAGAATTAAGTATCTCTGGAATTCTGAAAAACAGTGATCACTTTCTAGTTTAATTTCAACTAACTTTAGTTTCCTGATAGGATGTTCTTTGAAATACACAGACATTCATGAATTCCAGCCTAACAATCCTTATGTACTTTTCAGGGCTTGCATGGAATAAAAGAAGATGTCTTCCTAAGTGTTCCTTGTGTACTGGGCAGTAATGGCATCACTGATGTAGTAAAGATGATCCTAAAACCTGAGGAAGAGGACAAATTAAGGAAGAGTGCAGACACACTGTGGGCAATCCAGAAGGAACTACAGTTTTAAACCTGCCCAAGCAGTTTTTGGCTCTTAGCAGTTTAATGGGTTTAGTGGTTTGTCTTACGTTGCACTTTCCAAGTAAGTCAAATCTTGCAATGTATTATCTCAATTAGAACACACAAAAAGCTCAAATCTGAACAATGGAGTTTCCTGAAGATAGCATTAGGAAACTAATCTAGGGTTTTCCCTGTTCACAGACACCCATGTTCTTAGCCAGAGCTAGATACCCTAATCAGTCTTGTTCAGTGAAGTGGTATGACAGAAATCCAGCATTCAAAGCAGCACTGCCTAAAAAACCCTTTGCCTTCTCCTCATCTTGTTTCATGTTGGTTCAAAGGAATAAGGAGTAAGTAATTGCTACACAATGTGAAACCAAAGACTTTTCTTGGAGTTAAAGGATTGTCAAGCCAATTGACCAACCTTCTCTGCCAGCTGAATAGCTTAAGTATTTCACTGTTGATAGGTCCAAGTGTATTTTCCTAACACTGCTTTGGAATTTTTGTGGATTTTTTTTTTTTCTTAGAGAACCTTATTTTTGTGTACTATATCAGTCTAGTTGTAAGTTCTGTCTCCAGAGCATGTTTAAAAAATGTTAAGGTTTCTATGTGCAACAAGACAGTGACTGTCCAACTGTAGTACCAACTACAACACCAAATAAACCACAAACTGTTATTTCTGTCTCCTCGTTTTTCTTTATAGAGCTTTGTGTCCCACATGTAGCTCTGTTTCCACCCACTTAAATCAATTCTATTTTTCAAGTCACACAAACTCAAACATCACTAGTGTAATAATGTTATATGTGCAGCTCTGCTGGAGGCTTCAGGCAGTTATGGAAGTCTCACCCAGTTTTTTAAAATTAACTGCAACCTCTTCAGAGCCAGCAGCAACACATGAAAAGCCTTAAGGCAAAGGCTCAGTCTTAAGCCATGCTGGTTATGGTGCTGACACCAAGAGCCTTTTGAGTTCTCAGTTTTCACAACTCATAATAAATGTGAATTTTTCCAGTCTGGCACAACATCGTCCAAATCTCACAAGTAAAGTGAAAGTATGGTCAAGCTGACACTGCATGTTGGAAAAGAAAGCACGTCATACACAAGTCTGTAGAGGAAGAAAATATGCAACAAGTTTTATTCAGCGTTAAGTTCACCAGCACAAAGATTACAGGAGATAAAAAGTGCATTAATAAAAGCTAGTCTTTACCAAAAAGAAAATATATTATTGATTCAAAATATCTTACACTTGAATGATGTAATAACTTACTCTGGGCACCTACTGATTAAGAGAAAGACTGACCAAGAGAATGGCTGCTTCATGAGGAAATTAACTTCTCAGGTAAAGTCTGGGACTTTAGTAGAGATCACTGAGTCCGGCAGTCTTCCTCGCTTTCTGCATCAATGCCCTCAGCTGGAACTGCTTGCGAGACAGGAGACGTACATGCTGCAGAAAGAAAGAATAACAACAGCTGCCTCTTGGTAAAGTTCTGATAAAAACTTGATAATACTGCAGTACAAATCCATGACCCAAATGGAATGTCGATTTTTTGGAAACACTAAATTCACTATTCAACTAAATGGTATTTTCTTGGCTTAAAATGACTGGCAGATGGCTAGCAAATGCAATCACTACAGTTTATTTTTCATTATTTTTAATTATTAACTAATTCATTAAATTTTAATAATAAATAATTAATTATTAACTCCACACATACTCTTATCAAACTAATAATATGGACTCCATAAGGTGAAATCAGACTAATGCACTTCCCATGAGGCAGAGAATGGATCTTCTAACAGTAGATAAACAGAACTAGCAAGGTACACAAGAAGGAAACAATATGATTTTGCATTTATAATGCTTTTAAAATTGGTCTTTTAATTCTGAAATTATGTTCTAAAACTTATGCTTGAAGATATAAATATTCCTGTTCCTACAGGATCCTCTTCTGTGAAGAGATCATGACCCTTAGTAAGTGGAACCAAAGAGTCCAAAGTAAACATGTTTAAAATGCATATCTTAAAAACATCCCAAGAAACCTACCTTTAAAAAGACATCTAAATCTATCACTCCACGTCTCAATGCTTCCCCAAGGTAGAAGATGGTGTCTTCAATTGCATTTTCTTCTGCATATAAGTTCAGGATCTGCTTGTAAAGTGGTGCTGTAGGAATAATAACTTCATCTATGTCGTTATTTTCTGACTGATTTTCCATTTTCTCTAAGGCAGAACTGAGCTCCTCATCCTTCTTTTTGAGAAGTTCAATGTTCTTGTCAACTTCAGCCTAAAAATAATTAAGATGTTTATTTATCTTCTTGATACATTTGTCTGGATGAAAGATTTTTAGACATACCAGTTCATTCTGTACTTCTCTGCTTATGTCTATTATGATTTTTACAAAAGAAACAACTATCAATCTGTAGATTTCAGATTCTTTTTAAAAAGTAACATCTGCTTTAGATAATGTCAATCCATTACCCATTTATGACTGTAGAGAAGGCATGCTAACACTCCAAGTATTTTCAAGTTGCCACATTAGAAAAAAAACCATTTAAGCTAGCTAAAGATAATAAAAGCAAAGCCAAAGTAATTATTTTCTTTGTAGTGTGGTATCCCCAGTTCTCTAGTCCAATTAACAATTTCTAACAATTTTTTAAAATGACACCTGAACACTGGGCTGGTTTCAGAAACTTCATCAATCCCAAAATCTTACTCCTGAGCAGCAGGGAATAAGATGGACTAAGCAGAAGATGCCTTAATGAAAAACTGCAGGAATTCCTGAGCATACTGTGAGTAGGAGAAACTTCTGGGAAAGGAGAAGTTATACAAGGAGGCTGTGACCAAAATCAAGTGTTCTCCGCACTCAGACACTGAAACGTTCTCCAGTGCTGCTACTACACATTATTATCAAGAAATGGAGACACAACTATGAAATAATCTCACACCACTAACAACTTTCTCAGGAAGGATAGGTCAAAAATAACACTGTTCCTCTACTACTGAGCAATGACATTTATAGGACACTTGCAGGACAGTGCATCTCATGGTCACTGCTACTTCTGACTTGCTTCAGTCTGAGCACAAGCACTCAACTGCGAAAAGAAAATGGACTGGAAGCTTTGTTATTTCTATCATGCTTAATGATTAATTAATTAATTACAAGCTTCTGTTCACTACTAGGAATACTCAGGTGGGGAGCAGTGGCTCCTCTCAGCTTACCACTTCCTGATCCAGGCGAGTTACCATCTCTTCCAGCTTCTGGTGCCCTTTCTTCAGGTCCTCTTCTGTGCGTTTCAAAGCGTTGAGCTCAGCCTGCGCGCGATCCATCTCCTCCTTCATCCGCCACCGCAGTTTGTCAGTGACCGCCGAGATGAGGGAGGCGCGGATGGTGTCCTCGCTGATGGTGCCATCTCTGCTGGGTCCTGCACAAGGAAGTTTCACAAGCACGACATTAATGCTGGGCTGCACTGCCTGCAGTATAAAGCCTGTTGGAATACCAAGTGGCCAACCTGCTCTATGTACGTCAGCAATGTAAGACAGTAAAATAAATTGCTGTCATAATAGTTTCCAGAAGCAGCAAAGAGACCACAGTGGGAAAACATACATTAGGATGGACACAAGTAAATTTAAGAGAATGCATCCATTCATTCACTTCACTATTCCCATATTCACACTCTTTTTTACTTTATAAATGGGCTGGCCATTTCACCTGAAGTCCGTAAATGTTATTAGTCTGAGACCTTTTAAAGAAGAACAAGAGTTAATGGCTGGATGTATTCAACAATTAATGTACCAGCTGGCTTGAGACAATGAATTTGCCTACCACAGGTATAGTTTTTGGTTTTTGGGGTTTTGTTTTTTTTTTACAATTGCCTGGCCTGGTAAGGAGAGTTTTAAACTAGAAAAGATAGAGGGAGAGTTATGGAGACCACCCATGCAGCTCAAGCAGGGCCACTTCCAGGAAGGTGATGCAGCCCAGGTTCTCATGGGCAACCACCCTGACACCTGCTGGAGGGACAACACAGGCAGGAAATTCCTGGAAAGCACCGACAATACCTTTCTGATACAGATGTAGCCAAGGAGGAAAGATGCACTGCTGGACCTTGTAAAACTAGCAAGGAATGTCTGGTTGGAGATATGAAGGTTGAGGCAGCCTTGGCAACAGTATCCATGAGATCATGGAGTTCAGCGTCCCACAGGGAGAAAGCAGGGCAATGAGTAAGATGGCAATCCTGGAATTCAGGAGAGCTAACTTTGGCCGCTTCAGGCACCTTCTTGGAAGAATTCCATGGAATTTTACCACAGAGGGAAGAAGGGTCCAAGAGAGCAAGTGAATATTCAGGGATCACTTCCTCCAAGATCAAGAACTGTGCATTCCTAAGGGCACAGTGAGCCGAAGGGGCAGGAGACCTGAATATGCTTTTGCAAATCGGCCTTTCAAGGATAATTTCAAGACTGCCACTAACACATTTTTAAACAGGAAAGTAAGTACTTTGTGTCTGTCACAAGAAGTGCAACGTGTCTCCAGACCAGGAAACTCAGGAGTGCTCTGGAGAATGTGAAGTGCCTACTGCTGATATTTATCACAAACTACTTCAGTTATTCTGTGGCAGTAACTGGAGGGTCACAGTTTCCCCAGGCTTGTGCCTCCCTTCTTCTAGATCAGTGAAACTTGAACTGGATTGTAAGAACTACTGACAAAACAAGAATTACAGCAGCTTTTGTGCCTAAACTTCACAACTCCTAAGAAAAAAATGCAGAGAGATTTAAAGCTCTATAACTGCACAGAAAATATGCAAAAATTTTTACTAGAGTATCTTTTTATCCAGAGATAGCTATCAAAACCCTGAAGCTGTTACAGCATTATGCACATCACATCTTCCAGTACCCTAGATTTAAAAAAACAACAAAATGAAAAAAATACTCATCACTGCTCACATGAATCTTGTACAGTTGAAGACTTTTTTTACTTCTGCTATCAAAACAAGACTGCATAAAATTGTATCTCTTCCCTATGTTTTCTACTCTGTTCTGTCCACAAAATCTACACCAAGCCATATGGGTGGAAAAATAAAGTTATTTTTAATAACTGAAATAAAATCCAAAGTTATTAATCAATTGAATGACAGGAACTATGGGAAGAAGCACATCATGCTTACTTACTAATCCACCAAAGCCTTCTAAAATACAGAAAACCTAAATTTTGATTGTTACTAATGTGAGCACTTTACATACATAGAAATTGCACCAGAATATGTGTACTTTTTTAAAAAAAAAAAGCAAATTACCATTGAAAAATAAAGAGATTGAATTATTAAACAACTGGTGCAAAGACAGCCTTGGAAAATGTAAGTGTCCCAACACTTCATCTGACTTACAGTTCTGGCCTAAAAAATTCATCCCGTTGTCAGTCAACACAATAATTTGCAAAATACACACAAACCCAGGAATCCATCACTGCTCCTTCTTATGAAAAGGAGGAAAGAACAACAGCACTTTCTACACTGAGAAGTAAAACTTAAACCAAGACAGTCAAACTATCTGGGACAAAGAGTTTATTCACTGTATAGGATTTTCTGTTTAAGGCAGACAATTGTTCCAAATCAAAAAGGCCTGACTGCCCTTCAAAAAACAGCATTAGCATGATTTTAGCTACTGTTTACTTTACATAATGAATTATTCTTTAACACAAAGGCAGAATCAGCCAGAACCAATATCAGTAGAATTTATGTTTACTTTCTTTTCCCCAGTGTCCCTCACTCAGGGAGTTTTTATGCAAGGCTCACTTTAACAGTAAAGTAGGACAAAGGAAAAAAAATAAAATCACAATACACCTAACACAATGAAAGCTCACACAGAAATGCCACCACATAGGGAAGGGGTCTTTGAACATAAAAAGCACCATTTTAATACAGCTCAATCAATGTATCTTCTTAAAGAGCATGAACCCATAGCATCTTCTGTCACTTCCATAATTAGCCCAGCTTCGGGAAGATTTCATGGCACATGGTCACTAAATCCACAGAACTCTGAAACCTTTAACCTTTACTAGGCAGAGTCTGGTTTCAGAAGTGACCTTACAGAATCATCAAACTAGTAACTGCATTAGAAAGGTAATTAATGGCAGATGACTGAACAGAAAGAAAAAGCCTGAAGGAATACTTGAAAAACCAGTGATTGTTAAAAACTTGAGCGATTTTGCATGAACATTTAAATTCAATTCAAACTAGGCTCACTATAGGAAACACCACCAACACCACCCACACAAAACTCTGAAGTTGTAACAACTGATATGCTCCTAAATAAACTATCACAATAAACTACAGCCAAAGAAAAACACTGTACAGGAAAGACACGCTTCCAGTTGAAAGGAAAAACCATACTCTACTGTAAAAAACACCCCAACAAAACAAACAAAACAACAAAAACACCTTACAATAATGTAAATATAGTGGGTGATTAAAGAGATGTGTTTGCATTTCATCTGGCAGAAGAGATAAGCCATGTAAAACAGGTGTAGGACTTTTACCTAGCTGCAGCAAATGAGTCAATGAAACCTGGCATTACAACATGGTATCACAGATGATCTAAACCAGGACTGGAAGAGTCTTCTATCTCTGGCAGATATTGCATCTCTATTCATCTTCAGTGGGGATGAAAATGAGGGAAAGAAATTAAATGGAATATATTTCTATTTTAAATTAGCACTCTGCTACATAAAGGCAAAACTGGATTTGTTTGAGAAAGACACTGCAGAAAGCCAAGAAAGGTTATCAGCTCCCTACATGACAGCCAGTGGAGACCATTAATTGTCCAGGACAAAAGTGCAGCCCCAAAACACTAAGTATTGTTTGAGGTACTTGAGTGGGACAGCAGCTTCCTTGCACTGTGCATAGCAGACTCACATCACCTCAGAGTGGAGGGGACCACTGAAGCAGCCAAGAACTTTCAGAAAATACTTTCTTAATTGAAAAGGCTGGAAGAACTTGGACATAAAGGACAGGATCAGGCACAAGAAAAAGAAAACATACAACTTACTGCTGCTTTCAAATTCTGTAGTAACAGAACTCCTCAGATATTTTAGTAAGAGTAAAGCAGAAGCATCTCTCCTCCCTTGCCTTGTCCCCATGTATGTGAAGGAAAATCACAAAATACGCACACTTCTGGAAGGAAAAGACATTCTATGACTCTAACCCAGGCCAATCCATGAGTAACTGGGAATTCACACATTCAGTGAAGAACTCATGGATGCACTTTTAAATTATGGTGCAAGAGGCTACAAGGGATTGATAATGTGAACAACATCACAAGAGAATCTACACTCTCACCATAAAACTGTGCCAAAAGGACTATCAACAGCTGGAAAGTTACTGCACCAGCTTCCTGCTTCACTAGATGACATTCATCACTGGTTCCCAGTCTTCTACACACACACAAAGTGTGTGAGGGGCAGGGTGGAAAGCCAGCTCATGCCCTGTGTCAGCAAAGGGCCACAGAGCAGCAGAAGGGGAAAAGACACAGGGCAATACCCTAAATCCTGATGCTGAAGGGAACAAAGGAGGAAGTAACAAGTAGAGATCAATAAGAAGCAACAGGGAAGAGGCTGGAGAAGAAACTCACTAAAAATGAAGCTCATTCCAAACTGCTACATTAGAAAGTTACTAATATTTGGAGGAAAGAAAGTATAAATAGAGTCCATTTGATGTTTGAATGATGACAAAGGTATTTTTCTAAACCATGAACAGAGCAATGCAGACAATCAAAAGTCACCTACAGTTAAAAGGTGAGGAAAAAAACCATGCTCTTCAAAATATTCACAAAGCAACACAATGTATTGCATAAACACAGGAATTTATCAATACTTTGGAAGTTCAGAGTAAGAACAACATGTTCCTTTTTCCATTTTATTTCTTTATGTATCAGTTATAGAGAGAAGCTTTACTTCAGAGGAATCCTTTCCAAGGTACTCACCAACAGTGGTGACAGGAGGCTGAGAAGGGTAGTACTGAACACTAGTGGTTGCTGGAAATGGAACACCACCTGGGTAAGGATAGTTTGGGTAGCTGCTTTGACAAAGAAAGATATGCTAATGTTATGCAACTATTAGTAAAGTATCACCCACCTATATTATCTTTATTGCCACCATGTTAAAGATTCATATATATAATAAAATGTTAAAATTGCAGGCCTTTTCCCTGTTCACATTAACATCTTTCACAACTGGTATTTCTGGTATTACTTAATATACCATTTTATCTGAAACTCTATCTAGTTATTGCCTGGTCAACATTTGGATAACAAGTTCTCCTAAATCTCTTAGTCTTGCTTTACGAGACCCCACAAGTATCCAAAAGAAATTATTCTAGCTACAAACTCCAACACAGCACTCTCAAATTAGTAATTTTTAATATAAGAAGAGTTAAAAAGATGACTGATGAACTGCTTTATGTAAACCTAAAACTGCTGTGTAAAATACGGTTGCAAGGCGAAACAAACTCCTCCAGAAATTCTCAGTCCTGCTCTGAAGGATGAAGAAGGCAAAAGTATTCATTTGATCACTGAAATAATTGAGAGATGACATATGACAGTCTACAACACCTTCCTAAAATACATTTGCTAGTGACTAAAACTAGGACACAAATTAGTCTGTACTAGACTGAAAAACATCTGCATGCAGCAGAGTATTAACTACAGTTATAATTACACAAAGTGGTTCAAAACCACATGCAAAATATAAAATAAGCATATTCAGTCTCTCTTCAGATAAAATTTAATAGTTCTTAAAACCTTTCTGTAATTAATAAATTACATATTTTAAAACCAGTTCTTCTATTATTCACTTTTGTATAAACATTAAGAGCACTTTAAATAAACATTTTTAGAGGGGAAAAAAACATGCTGTAAGAACTTACAAAAATCCCAACTTTTCAGCTTTTAAAACATAACACTCCTCCCCTTCCCAATCCTTACAGGTGTTTACATTTTAATTTTTTTTTTAAATCAAAATGATCCATATTACTGCAACATCTCATATGCTCCTACCACAAAGTCAGGACATAAGGATATTAATAACAGAAACAATTAATTATGATGTAAAAAATATAAGTGCACACTAGGAGGTAGTAGTCAACATCGCACTAAGACAGATCTGCAAGTCTTCTGGAAATGCTTTATTCCAAACCACTATACAGAAAAAAAATCTTGGTTAGTATTAATAAAAAGCTTTTAAAGTAACTTTGTCTCCTTCAAATTCCCTCAAAGTGCTCTGAACTAGGTCCACATTTATGCTGGAGTCAAGGTTTGTATTAGCCCAGCAATGTTTTGTTCAATTTTTGAGTTGCTAACAAAATTTCCACCTCCAGGGGTACATTTCTTTCTAAGTCATGTGAACATATCAATCTCATAAAAATATATGAGTGAACCAAGATAACAGCTGGGAGTTAGGGAATTTCAAAAGCTACTTATCACCCATATATTTTATCTGAAGCAACACTAAGAAAGCTAAACCCTCCTCCAACTTTCTTTTGGCTACTGACAAGAATTCAGCCCTCACTTTTAACAAACTGCTAACATGAGCAATTATACAACAAATACACCATAAGAAAATACAATTATGATTGGACACTATTCAGTGAAACTCTCTATCAGGTAGATGATGATAGTTTAAAGGGGTTCTTACCTTGGGTTTGGAGTGTTGGATGCTGGATAGGGAGATATTCCACCTGGAATTCCTGGCACATAGGAAGCTAAATAAAACAAGGATTTAGTGTATTTTTACATTTCAGAAGTTAAAACCCTCAATGTAAAGAAGTTCTTCCTCATATATAAAAATAACTTCATTATTATATTGATTTTTTTTTTTCTTCTCATTACTTTAAACTAATCACTGCAAGGATAAAAACAGGTATTGATTTAAAAATGCACAACAAATAGAGGTACTAACAGAAAAAAAAAAAAAAAAAAAAAAAAACAAAATTGGAC
>WEKY01008172.1:81980-105530 GCA_013390045.1 Picathartes gymnocephalus
GGGCCCCCAGGAAAAAAAAAAAAAAAAGCATGGTATTGACCCACCTGAAGAGTTGTCTCCATTTTTTATATAATAGTTGAAAAAAGAATTTAATCTTTCTAGCCAATGACCTTTACTCACTAAATAACAAGTGCACAATTTAGGTACCTTCAGAGTAGTTGATTAGCTGTTTAATGATCCAACCATGTCCTTATCCAGTAATTTCTGCTGTTTAGAAGTTATATTTAAAAATTTGTTATCAGCACACATAAATGTCTAAGGCTTTAATAGTCTAAGCAAGTTTAAGATTTTTCTTGAAAAACTGACAAAAACTATGTTTTGGACATACTTATTTCACATTTCTTGCAATTTTAGGACTATTACATCAAATAGCCTTGTTTTAAGAGCTGAGCTATTTCCACCCTTCAGTGCTTTCAAATGATTAAAATTTTTGTCAAAGGACTTCATTTTTTCTTAAACAATGTATCTGTAACTTGAAAAAACCCAAACCCTAAATGCCTGTAAAATAAGGAAAGTCTGATTACAGCAGTAAAACTAAGTAGCTATGAATAATTTCAAAACCCTAAAACATTTTCACCAAAAATTACTTCAGCTATGAAGTAATTCCTAGTACTTCAATTCAAAATAGTAATTTAAAGCACTTCAGCTTTGAGTGACTACAGGAGTAATCAAGTGTGGCTCATTGAAGGTTTGTCCTTAAGGCACAAGTGACAGCCTCTGCTAAAACCACACTTATACTGACCCCCACTGTTCCTGGAAAATCAGGACAATCCAGTCCTCTGGTGCTCTCACAGGCAGGGTAGCCACGGACAAGCTGAAAAGTCCCAAACACCTGCCGTTAGTCAATTATTTCTAATGGTCCCATTTATGTTTGCTAGCCCTTTTCGCACAGGTTCAGAGCCTAAAACCTTGCTAAAAATGGCTTCTGCTGAAAATGGCAATGACTAACAGCTTTTCAAATGTAGCACTATGATCAAGTAAAAGCCATATTTCAAACGGACACAGCCTTAAAATTTCAGCAAAAGTAAATAACCCCAAATACAGCTACTGTACCATTAAATTAATGTTTAATGATGTAAAAACAGGTCCACAATCTCCAGCTAAACTACTCCCCCTCCCCTACTGTCCCAGTCTTTGGCTTGAGGAGGTTTATCCTACTGGTTTTTTGGGTTTTTTCCACCCAATACAGAGTCTCTTCCTGGAAAAATTTCTAGGACTTTCTGTTTCCCATTTCCTCTTTTTCCCCTACCTATCCCCTAGTCTTTAAAATAAGATGCCTCCAGAAGTTTAAATAAATAAATGATTTAAAGAGTCTTGAGGATTTTTGCAAGAAAATAAGAACAGGTACCAAGTCAGAACACCAAATCAATAGAGAATAAAGAATGAAAAAAATCACAAGGCAAGGGCTTTTTTTAATATTCAGCCACCAATTTGGAAAAAAAACCAAAACCAACCTTACAAACAGGAGCGTGGACATAGGAAACACAAGCAGTTAGCCATGCTTGTGCTTATGAAATCAACAGTTGCAGGATACTTAAAAGACAGACTTGTATCCAGAATGAAAAAAATTAAGACACAAACTTATTTGAATAATGTCTTTTTAAGTCTGTCTTGGAATGGTGACAGGACAGCAGCTGTTTTGAGGAGCTTGGGGGTGTTTGAGTGTGTTCTGGTTTTGTCTGGGTTTCGCTTTGTTGTAATACAAACTTGGTTTTTCCCCTCCAAGACCCAAAACCCCCCACCAATTCTTAGACTCAAAGAACCTTCTAAGCTGGAAAAGACATTTAAGATCATTGAGTCCACGAAGGTAAAGTACAGCCCAGGTGAATTCATTGGCCAGCAATATAAAAAGTAAAATGCATTATTTGTGGTAAAACCGTGCAGGACAACAATCCCTTTGAAATATGAACATGATTATTTGCAGAAATCAGCAGTGATAAGCACTTACTGGTTGGAGGGCCTGTTGCCTGGTAGGGTGGGTAGCTGGAGGAAGCAGTGGGCCGAGAAAACATTGGAGGTTCCTCTCCAAACACAACAATCATGACTTGGATCAGCTCCAACAAGTCTGACTGGGGCTGGGAGGGAAAGCAAATCACGACTTGTTAATTTTGCTAACAGAGAGTTTAACTGACTGTAGCAACAATAGGATGCCATTTCATCAGCTCTCAAAAGCATTCCTTTTATTTGTGGGTTTAAATTTTCTTAAAATGCATATCTATATCTGTATATATACGTGCATAATTAACTTCCTTTCTGATTCTCTTACACATACCAAACCCAGCCAGCTTGTAACCAAAACCATAGAGCAAAACACACCAGCAGCCACATTTACACCCAGAATAAATTGGTAATACATGGCTACATATCAACTGCAGGACAATAAATGGCTGGGTATAAATGTCCAATGATGGATTAGAATACTGTTTTAAAAAAATTAAATCCACCCCCACCATGAAAAACATACAGATGCCCAAGTTTGTTACACATTTCAATTTCATACACCGCAGCTTTTGCTCTGACTCAGAATGTCTCAACAGAAAAAATATTCTAACCCATTAAGGAGTGGCACAAACCTTTAAATACAGTTAAACCAGGCTTCTCTGTTTATAACTATTTAATATAGACATGATTAAATTTTGCCAAAATAAGAATAAGCATCATGAATGCAGCACCAGATTAAATATCCCAACTCCAAGTTTACTTAGCTCTATAATCCACTTACTTATTTTTACCAACCTCTCAAACTGAAAGAATTCTGTATCACCTGTACCTCAGATGATCCTCTTGCTTGTGCAAGACCTGCATCCTGACCTGGGCAGTCTTTTTCCACTATTATCATGCAAGCACAGAACTACCACCCATCCTTAATAAATGTATTCCTGTTAATCACTTTTTACAGAACCATGCATCTTGTATCCTTTTTCTACTCTTGTCAACACAGTTTATCTTCTTTACAAGTCCATGTTTTGGCCACAACTTCTATGAAGACTGCACTGCTCAGTGCCTCTATTTATTGGTAAAGCAAATATAGATGAGGCTCCAGGGATGTCTACATAAAGAAGACCAAGTGTTTGTACAGGTCCATTTTAGTCACAGAGATGTTTTAAGTAAATTTTTAATTTCCCTTCTGTAAATATTCTTATCTCACAAATCTTCACATCAATGTCCTACCAGGGGAAGAGGACACCTTATGCTGCACTGTTTAATCAGACATGTTGTAACTAAAGATGCAATTACATCAAATAACCAGAACACAGAATCCAACATGCTGAAATTTAATACATTCCAAAAAAACCCCACTCCACTTCTGTTGACTTTATTAAAAAAAACGGTTTAAGATCTCTAATAAAGACTATGGATTTTATTAAAAATGATACAACTGTCTCGAGGAATGCAGAATGAGCACTTTGAGAATTTCAAGTTCCCTCTACTTACATATTTCCACTCATGCAGGTAGGGAAGGTATATCTTTCCATTTGCATCAACATGCTTCCCAGTTTTTATTGTCATAGAGCTAGTGGGTTTAACAAAACAAATTGGGGGGTTGAAAGGGTAGGTGTCCAGCAGCCACAAGCAAATTGGGATATTATATGTGTTACCTAGAAAAGATATTTTGAAAGATTTAAAAACTTATTTCAATCTTCAACTGTCCTCCTGTATTCAGATTCATAAAAAACTCCTAAACCCAGCAAACTCAGCGGTACAAAATTAGAAGCTGAAGCCAAAATCTACTAACATTCAATGAATAGGTAACACTAGGGCCACAAACTCAACATTTTTCAGAACAATTTAACTTTGAGTTACAGTTATCCTTCACTACTAATACACACTACAAAACTCTAATCTGAATTTCTGTTAGCTGCAGCAATAAATGGTTTGCAACCCTCATTCAACTGACAAGCCTGAAAAAATGTGCAATGCTGAAAGAAAAAAGATGTTACAAAGTTGTAAAAGACTCAAGAAGCAATGCTCAGCATTCAAATTTTATCCTGCAGCAAAAATAGAGAAGAATTTCTTTAAAATATTTTACTTTGGACAAGTAAAGGATTTCAAGAAAAGAGTGATCACTGAAGTAGTGAAGTAGAATCAGGACAAATTTAAGTAAGTTTTTCATGCAATTTGGGAAAATAAAGGGGATGATGATGATTGTAATATATGCATACCTCTGTAAGGCACAGGAATGGTTCCACTGAGGCTCATCAACTCCCTAGATGAACCATCATTAAAAACTGAAAGGGAACAAACAGTATTTTTAAAATAAATGTATTGGTTATGTTAATCTCTGTTCAGGTTATACCCTATTTATTGGCATAAGTTTTCACAAGTTACACACATATAAATATAAACTCAGCCTGAAAGGTTCAGCTCTTGCACATCTATGGATTAGCAAATGACTGTCCACAGTCAGGTAACTCCTTATGAATAACACACTTCTGAGAAATGAATGACTAATCATTGTCAAACAACCTTCTCTGCAAATAAAACTGTTTCCTCATTCAGTGACCAATTAAAATGTTGGAACCTTGCAAACTTCAAGTAATGCAAAATGCTGCAAAGATAATCTGAACTCAAACTTGATATAAAAAAACAACTGTCATCTGAGGTTTATAAAGAATCCCTTCTGCTTTCTTCAAAAGAACAGGTCAGCAAGAACACTGAAAATTACGGGGCCACAGGCATTTATTCCAGAATCAGTAAAGGTAATTTAACCAAACAGTAACACACTGCAGAGGAAGAAAGAGTGCTTGACTCTCTGCCACATCTTAATCACAAACTGCACAAGAACTCTGACCTAAATTTACTGAGTTGCTGTATTTAGTTTTCTCATACTTTTAATCCAATACATTATTCTTGGCTGAATAAATCAGCTTCTGTTGAGGAAGCTTTTATCTTCCTAATTCCACCTGAAAGTTTCTAGCCATAATTCAATACAAATGTAGGTTACTGTGCACAATTATTGGGGTGCTGATGTTCCACAAAGGCAGGCAGAACATGTTGGGTTTCAAGGGAGGCACATATTTCGTTATTAATATGAACTTGAAAACTATCTCATCAGCAATGTAATCACTTTCTTGCAGCTGATGTCACTGCTACAAATACTATTGATTATCTGTAAGTGATTCTGTGCTTAGGCTCTTCCAGGCAGCTTAAAGAGCATTAGGGAACACAAATGGCTACAGCTCAAGGATATCTGGAATTGTGATCACCATCCTTATGCAAACTTGTGCAGCTGTTCCAGCCACAGTCCTTTCACTCCTGTTTTGTTTCTTCAGTTACTGTGTGAATTTTTATTTCTGCAACAGCTGCTGGCTTGAGCTACTCAAGTTAAAACTAATTCATCTTTTACCTGGCCATGTCCCTTCTTAATATTTCTCAATGCAGATATATAATTTAAAAAGCAGAAGACTTTAAAATTTTTGATGATGTATTAGTAATATAAATCAGATCACAGAAGAATCCCACAGGTAACAATTAAAAAAAGGTGACCATGAGAAGGCTGACCTCAGCAGCTATGCTGGCTCACTGTATGCTGTAAAATCCCAGATGTCATCTTCATTCAATACACTTAAACTAACTTAGAGACTTTAAAACAGCTAACAAACAGTGATTATCATCAATAATTTACATTACAAAACCCTCATGCCAATTTTCTATATACTTGACTCTGTTTTCTTCATACTCTTAGGGACTACCACAATTATTTTAAATTAAGTGTTCAGTGATTTACAGTTCTTCCTACACAGAATTTTAAAAACATCTTTATATGGCAACAAATCTGAATTTGTAAGATACCAGCAATCTCAGGACACCAACTGATGACATCAGTGAGTGATTAACTAAAAGTTAAGCTGTGAAAAACATGACACTTCTTGGCACATTAGACAGTTATTTTCTAAAGTAACCTTACTGTACTACTGAGTCTGTATTTCTAAAGAAGTAGTGATGTCAGAGACAAAAAGAGAAACTCAAATTATGTTTTCTGGTTTTAAGCTTTTTCCCCCCACAAAAACTATCAAAAGACATCCAACACATAACAATTCACCAACAAAAAGTTTCTCAAGCACAGACTAACCATATGAATCCATGACAGGTTTGAGGTCCTTGTATTGAGTAATAACACTGGTTGTCTCCTGTATAGTTAGGTCTCTATACTTATACTGGAAAAAAAAAGACAAAAATTACTTCAGAAGCTAAATTTTTAGTGTAATTTAATTCAATTTTTCATTTTACCTGTAGACAGCATTTATGAGAGTTTACATCTATACGTGGACATTCTTCTCCACTCTTAGTTTGGAATAATAATTGATTTGTCCATATTACTGAACTGACCGCTGCCTATATAACCTATCAAACTTTAACAAGGTGTTAAGCCTTTACAAGGGTCTATGCATCAAGTGATTTGGAAAAAGCTATTACATTTTCTTTCATGTTCTACCATAACCAAGTGTATCTAAGAAATATGTGTGAATCTAAAAAATAAAAAAAAGGCATCTCCAACCAAATACAGTGATGTTTTGAACATTTCTGATAAAAAGCTATCTAGGATCTGAACCACACAAACACATTTCATAGCACTTTTCAAAGCAACACCATATTTATCAATCATTGATTAGCTTTTACATGTATTTTATCAGCTAGAAAGCAGACATATCAAGGCACAAAATTACCAGTAATAATATTGGCTTTACCCCTTTCCTTTTATCTGGAGCAGGCAGTAACAGCACAGATGCCCTGTAAACCACAGATACACTACTACAGAATTCTCCAGTCTCACAGCTATAACCCATAGACAGCAAAGAAGCTCCTGGGCAGCAGAGGGCTGGTTCACCACACAGTGCAGCCCTTTAGCCTTGTGGTCAATCCTCCTGATAATTACTATTGAAAAGAAAAGCCAGCAATGTGGACTCTTGACAATTTTTTCATTCTACTACAGTTTTAAAAAATGGCAATCTTCAGATGTCTTAAGGACAGCAGACAGCAACCTTTCATTGAACCAGGGTAGCAAGACAAAGGGCCCAGCACAATGAAATGTCTGACATCCAAAGCACGCAAATGTTAACAACATCTGAACAAATTAACTCAGACATTATCCAAGAGCAAACTGTGGTGCCACAGCTAAAGGTCACCTTGGCTCTGACAAACACTCATGAGTTGTGAAGCTTAGAAATTAACTCCTCTTCCTGTCACCTCAAGATTGACAAGGATGCTCCTCGCGGGCATGACAACTCAGATTTACTGAGCAGAGATGAACCCACCATGCCATGTCCCACAATGCCACCTCAGCCTACAGAAAGCACCAGCACCTCGAATGATGCTGTGACTGATCTTCCTCAAATGACCAAGGACAAAACAGCCACATGGTCTGCCTGCAAAACGCTGGTCTGTGGGTCAGAAAGCAGGGATTCCTGTGTGTGCAGGGAAGCACCAGCACAGAGGTCCATCAGCCCCTGGATGCTGTTTTGGTGGGAGGGTTGCAGCAAAGCATCTCAGGCTCCTTTGGAAAGTGGGTGCAGGATTGGAAGTGCGCAGTAGGGACTTGACAGAGAGACAACTTTGTTAACATTTGAATACATTCTTCCCTCCCTCCTGAACACCCAGGAAGCAGGAACAGGCATTGCTGGGACATGGAGGAATTTTCATGTACACCATCCAGAGACTGGTAGCACATACCCACAGCACTGCATGGGTCACTACAGGACAAACGGCAGCTGGTCACCAGCTACTTATAAAAGTCAGTGCCTTTTCACAGCAGCAAACCTTATGGTGCAGGACAGAGCCTCAACAAGGTTGGCATAATCACTATTAAAAACAGAACTGGATTACACTAACAGAAGTTCCTAAAATGCACAAGGATCACAGAATGGTTTGGGTTGGAAATGACCTTAAAGATCATCTTATTCAAGGCCAAGGCAGGGAACCTTCCACTGGACCAGGCTGCTCAGAGCCCCATCCAGCCTGGCCTTGAACACTGCCAGAGATGGGGCATCCACAGCTTCTCTGGGCAACCTGTGCCAGTGCCTCACCACCATCACAGTAAAGAAGTAAGCAGAGTCAGGCTTTAATTCCACTTTTGGCACAAGAATCTCAAGTCAGTTGAGTCAAAGAACTGATAAAACAACACCTGCCTGTTCAGCAGGCACACTGTGAATCTGATACCTGGTGGTTGATAGGGCTGATAAACCACAAATTTGGTTATCTGGGGTGCTTTAAAACATTAAGCACAACACCTGAACATTAATCAAGCATTTTCATATCTCTATTAAACAAAGAAAAATAATATTCTTGCAAACTGTTTTTACACTTAGTGATGATTACTCAATAGAGAGACAGTTGTTTGATTCCAGCTAGTGCCACAAGCAAAATTAAATGCTCATTTCAGCTGTTAAATTCTGTACTTAGATTGACTTCCAAGGAATGTCAAAATCTCTTGGAAAACAAAAGATCCTAGTGATTTCTACAAAGGTAACTAAAACTGATTAATGTGAATTCATAATTTCTAGACCCTTTTTTCCCCCCTCCATTCTCCGATGGCAAATGCATTCCCCTCATTTTACATACCAGGAAACAGATCACAGAAAGATGAAGCATTTCAAGATCTGACAGCAGGTAAATACTTGAAGTTAAATGAAATGCTTAGGTTCCCCCAAACTACGGTCAAACTTTGGTTATCTCATACACAGAACTATTCAATATGGGAAATATCATTAAACTTCCCTCTCTAGAACAGGAAGTGTAACTAATTTTGAAAAATAAATATAATGAAACAGCATCCTAATTTTTCATCAGCGACAGAAAGTCAGATGGGAGTATAAAAGGAACAAGTGGGGTGCTGATGTGGGGAACGAGGACACTGGACTACCTTAAATTCTATTTCTTCTCTGGCACAGCAATAATTAACTTAGCAAAGACAGGTGTATACAAATACATACATGATCTCATTTGCTGACACCGACTAAGTATTCAACACCAATTTTCAAGCTGATAAAAAAATCTGCTTATGACTCCATGCTGATGAATGTACCTTTGGTTTTGATCGTATTCTCAACTACTGTATTTCATTTCAAAACGCTATAAATACGATTCAATGTTGCTAAAAAAATCCAAAATCCCCCAAACAAACCCGTAATTCCTCTTAAGTGTCAGCCTTAGGGGTTTTCGTTCCAAGCCGCGGGACAAAGCCCAGTCTTCACTTGAAGAGCGGCACGCATGGCTTTGCATGATTCAGTGGTTAATGATTTGCTTCCCAAAAGATTTTCCCGTTTCTTTACAGAGGGGCGATAACAAAACCCACCCCACGCCGGTCAGCGATGCTGGGCTCGCCTTCCCCCTCCTGTACCCGGGGAGCACAAGTGCTGACTGCCCCTCACGGCCCCGCCGGTGCCTGGCACTGTCCCAGCCCAGCCCCGCAGTTCGGAACGACCATTTGAGGCTCGCTGCGGCTTCCTCCTTTCCCGAGCCAACTCCCCGGAGCCTCCCGGCGCTGGGCCCAGTTGCCGCTGGCCGAGCCCGGCCGGCCGCGCCCGTACCTTGGTGAGCATCTTCTTGAGCTGGCTCTCGGACACCGCCATGGCGGCCGCCCCTCGCTGCCGGTGTCGGTGCCGCTGCTGCCGGTGTTCCCAGTGCTCCCAGTGCCGCTGCTCCCAGTGCCGCCGGCCCGGCCCTACATAAACACAGGAAGCGGCCTCGCGCCCGCTTCCGGCGGCGGCGCCGCTCCCGCGCGTCACGGGGCGGGCACCGAGCGGCACCGGGGGCCCGGCATGGCAGAGAGCTTCCGCGCTCGGCTTTGCAGCGCAGTGTATTGGTAAAAGGCCTTGCTGGGACAGCCTCCGCGCTCGGCTTTGCAGCGCAGTGTATTGGTAAAAGGCCTTGCTGGGACAGCCTCCGCGCTCGGCTTTGCAGCGCAGTGTATTGGTAAAAGGCCTTGCTGGGAGTTCACTGCCTGCGATAAAGCAAAACGCCGTTTCACACCGCGCCGGCGGAGCCGCGGCCCTTTGATTATTGTTCAAGGAATGCGACACATGCAACATCGAATTAATCTACAGAACACACCTGTGAAAGCTGGCAGCATTTTAAGATTGAAATTATTACAAACCCGCGAAACTAAATAAACAGCAGCTTGACTATTCAGATGAGAAGCGACACCATGAAAAACAATGTAAAACCTTAAATTCATATTGTTTTTTTTCAAAGTAAGTGAAAAAAGCAACCCCCAAAGTGCAGCTTTAAAAAAATATAGCAGCAAAGTTGGTTACCTACAGACATCACTAATGTTGCCCCATCATTTACCACTACAACGAAAGAAACTTGGGTATCCCATTAAAAAAAGGTCTGAATTACTGAAGGTTTTTTCTTTCTATTTTTATCCCAGTTCTGAGATCACTATACACTCAGAACTCCCTGCATGTCTGGCTCTTTGTGAGATGTAACTGGAAGGCACAAAGGATCAGATCTTTTGCTCTGCCACAGATCTTACTTCTGCTCAGAACAAATTTCCAACAATATTGAACCAGCCACCCCTCAAAGCATAAACGTGGAATGACATTCCTAAGCTGCACACAGCAGGAGTAGAGCCCACATCTCCTGTGCCTGCCATGTGATGCTGAGGTATCAGCAGGAGGAATACAGTCTTTTACCAGTGCAGTGATTCAACAGATTAGAACCCAAAAACACCCTTGATCTCAAAACTATCTGGTTTTTACCTAAAAATCCACATCCTGCTTTTTCATCTCATCCTTGGCCTCTAGGGAGATGGGTTAAAGGTTCTGTTGCCTTCTCCTGAGGCTGATGAAAAACTCCCAGCCCTCAGCTGGCTTTGGATTGAGGTCTGAATGAGCAGATACTCCTGCCTCGTTTAACTGCTGGATTTTATCTTTTATTTGAAGCCCAGCCCCTGCTCCTCCCATTCAGGAAGAGCCCCTGGTCCAGTGCTGCACGTGTGTAGTGAGAACTGCAGATGCCTTGGTGCTCTGAAAGTCTTTACAACATAAAAGCAAGCAGGTCATGACCAGGGTATCTCAGACATCATTAAGTGTGATCAGAAATCCATAACCAGTAGTTCAGGTTTGAAGGATACTGCAAGCATCATGTTCCCCTTAGTAAATAGCAATATACCAGGCAGTCCATTGACATAAGAGCATCTACAGCCATGGAAGATGGAGCTATGGAATTGCATCCCCAGTGCTTGAAGTGCTGGAGTGTGACTGTACCCTAAACCAGCCTCAGATATAGCATTTAAAAGCCATGAGGAAAGGTTCAAGTGGGCTCTGCATGCTGGAGTTTCTGCAGAGCTGGATAAGCCCCTCTCCAGGACTGCCTCCTAAAGAGGTGCAAAGAACTAAGAATAACCCAAGAATCAGGCTATAAGTGGCAGCCAAAATCCACAGGCAAGTGCCACCTGAATTTAGGTAAAACGTTCTTGCATGTTACCTGCCTCATTTTGGCTACCAAAAGTGCACCTTACAAAGAAAAAATTACTGGACAGTGCAGTATTAAATTATTTAAACCTAAATTGAGAAAGCACTTTTGGAAAGTAAAGTAACAAAGCTTCCTCTTTTCTACAGAAATCCATATATATGAAGCAACCTCTTCTGCCTTGCAAATCTCCAACTTCAGTGAGCAGGCACAGAGGCTCCCCTTGTGCTTCCTTACAGTTTCAGCTGCTGCTGAAGGTCGTGAATTGAGCCTGCACTGCTTTGCAGTTTCTCTTGCACCAGTGGGTCTTCCTCCAGCCTGACCATTTCAATCACTCCACTGGTTCCAAGAACACATGGGAGACTTAAGAATACTTCACTGTTTATATTGCAACATCCCTGAAACAACACACAAAGAACACTGTCACACACACAGTTACTTATTTCTGCTGCAACTACACAAAAGCATACAACTACACAAAATGACTTGATTATTTTAATTAAACAAGGATATTCCAACATATAGTATGTTTGGATAGGTCAAATTCTATTTATTTTATATACTGTGCAGTGGGTTACTGTATAGAAACTGTAAAGTATTACTGTGCAGATGAAAATCGTGAACCATGACACACTTGGGGAAGTTTTCCAAGATAGATATATCAGATCTCTATAATGCAAAGTTTATACCACTAAATACCATTTCATAGCTAGAACAAGCAGGGACAATTGATAGTACAGTAGCATTAGTTCTTTTAGGACTGAACAAAATAACTAATGCAGCCTAAGAACTGGGGAACATTTTTCTAATATTGATCCCATACAGATTCTGCAAAAGAATTCATCAAATTTATATCCCTGTAATTTAAGTTTACACTGTAGATTGTGTTTATTTTTGGAATCTGGGAAATTTTACATTCTGTAGGTAGTCTCCAGTTTAAGAGACGTGTCACTCCTCTCTATCTATATTTATTTCAGGAATGTTTAAAAACTTCACTTGAAACATAATGATTTAATTAGGTATATGCTTGTACTCAATAAAACAAGCAGCCAGCTCAACTTCCCTGCACAGAGACATGCAAATTGTCCTTCTGAAGGCTCTAAATTGAAGTGACAAGTAAACATTTCTAAATGGATTTTCTCATCATATGGAATGACCAAATGCTTTAGTGAAGCCTCTTAGGAGAAACTTGAAACAAAATTCAGTCTACAGTTTTAAGGTAACTACTGCTTCATAATCTTCTCAAGGAAAGTACTAAGGATTAAAAAAGCAGCTGTTTCAAACCCGATCAAATAAGATCCTGGCAGAAAATGCATTTTTTTACTTTCAGAAAAGATACAGAATTCTTTTGGTCCCTAAATAAAAACCTACATTCAATACTGAGCACTTGGAAACTACAACTCACATTTCATTTGCCAAATCTAGCTATTCCAGGGGTGCTGGGCAGCAACCTTGAATGTACTCTCTCTCTGGACTTGTATTTTTGGGAGAATAACCCACTTTTAATATTGGTTTCAGATTAAAACAGTAAGTGATTTTTGCTCATTTTTGGACTAGAATGGACAGCTGTTGTTGGAAGAAAGTAATAGCAGTAGCACTACTTAAGAACACTGAGATGTCTGTGCTGCTAAAATTAATGGTCATATCAAGTATAAATAATATAATTACAGTGCCAACCAAAAGGTATTAACAACACATTTACCTTTGCCAGAGTGGATACAGAATGAACCTTTCTTTTATCTTTCAGAATGCTGTCAGTCAAATCAGCAACTGAGAGCCCAACAGACCAAGATCTCTGACCCTTTCCCTTTAGGACTTCCATAGCTCTATATATAAATAGGGAAAAGGAGAAAAACATGATGTTTGGATTTTAATTATTCTTATTTTGGTTTCTGTGTAAAACCCACAGGTTTAAGTGTACCACATCAGGTAAAGTGTACTATAAAAATATGAGTCTCTGTTTTGGAAAACACAACAGTGGAATAAAGAATTCCTGAACAGAATTTCTTTACAGTATTTTTTATCTGCACTAGTAACAATTCTCTTTTCTGTCAAGAGGTGTAACTGATAATTAAATCAGTAAAATTCCTCCAAACTGGTGCTTTTTTTTGAAAGAAAAGCTTCCAACACAAGCTCTGAGAAAAGTGGGCCAGAAGGCTTATCTAGTATTTGTTTTAAATACACAATCAAACAGCTCTGATATTCTGGTGTATATTGTGGTGTCATCTTACATCACCACAGGCACAATGTTAGTAAGAATTTCAGAAAAACAGTGGCCATATACACATCCATGAAAAGTGAATGACAACTTGACCTACAATTTCACATGAACTCAGTTCACGGACATTTTAGAGCAAGCTTCCCCCACTTCATAAAGAGCTGAAGAACATGTAAACATCGAGTGCCTAAACATGAAGGAAAAAAAAAGGTTATAATGGTGCTACCTGTTAGCCACCTTTTCCCTTGAGTTATGAGCAGCCATTGCTTCTGTTTGATTTGCAACTACATTACAGCTGGTCCATGAAGGTACTAAACAGAAACAAACAAACAAACAAACAAACAAAAAAAAAGCATTCGAGGTTGTAGTTTGTTTTGTTTTTTTTCTTCCTGTGACAAATGTCAAATACTTTTGCTACTTCTCCAGGTCTACAGACTTTAGTACCCCAAAACTGTACTAAACTTAAAGACATTATTATGATAATTTACCACTCTTTTTATTACTTTTCTCATGACCTTCATTACTTTTCTCTATTATTCTTTCATTATTCGATTACTTAAGCACTGCCAGGACATTACATGCTCATAGTCATGATAAAGCATCACTTTACCTTTGTCTTCCCCTTGTTCACCAATAACCCAGGCATCTTTTGCCAGCACCTCTGCTTTCAAAAGGTTTGTCAGGATGTACTGAAATCTCTCTGAATCGAGGTTGGCACCTACTCCAATTACTCTGCTTTTGGGAAATGAGCTCAGCTTCCATGACACAAATGTCATTACTTCAACTAAATGTGAAAGAAAAAACATGTTGCCAATGAAGGACCACTCAAAATTCAACACAACTGCAAATTATGAATTATCATTACAAGATATTCTGGACTTCTTTACTTTAGAAAAGGCATAAGCATGTAAGAACATACTGGTAGTTTACTTCAACCTAAAACACCAAGTCAGGTGGGGCAGAAGTGAAAAAATAAGAACAATAAGGGTCAGAGAGTAAGAAGGGCTGTCTTCAATGCATTACAGGATAGAGGCCCACACTTCTTTCCCTTTTAAGTAGTGATTCTGCTTTGTCGTAGTTCACAGTACCACTGACCTGGAAGATTTAAACTTCCCACCAAAATCTAGCTGCAATATTTACTATCAACACTATACTTGGTATATGAGCAGCTTGTGAGTGTGATCATATGGCACATAACACACTATCTATCCTTCCTGCACAGAAGAAATGTGCACATAAAACTCACAACTGACAACACGACAACCAATGGATGCTAATGATGTAGACACAGTCAGGTTGAAACTATGCACAGAAACACACAGAAATACATACCTGTTACACAAAACAAAGTACATTATTTTCTTTTATCTTGGTAAGAGTAAAGAAAAAAACCTCAGTGTCCTGCTCAAAGCTGAAAAGGAAAACATCTTTCAGAGTAGGAAGAATTTTTGACTAACCAGGTGTATTCAGTAGTAACATATTTTTAAAACAGACCAGAGAAAAAGCCAGGTGAGGGACAGAACATTATGCGAAGTACCAGCATACCTGGATGAGAAGCAACAAGGAGAACAGCATTCTGACTGTAGTGTGATACTGCTGGAATGATTCCTCTGAACAAATCCACGTTGCTTTGTATGACATCGAGGTAAGTCTGAGCATTACCCAGAGAATTCACTGTAAGCACCACAACTTTGGAATCAGCTGAAGCAGAAAAATCTGAAAATATGAAGAAAACATATTTTGAAATTTATGTCATTCTGTTGAGTTTTGGATGCAAAACCAAGAGCTGTTCAAAAGGCTGAACTGCAACATCCAGCTTTATTAGGGATTCTTTGCCTCCTGTCCCCATCATATCCCCCAGTGTGCAATTTGGGGCACTTCCACAGCACCTATAAAACACGGCTCTCCCACAGAACTACTTTCCTGTTTTATAGGTGCCAAACACAAAAGGCAGACCTCAATTTGTCCAAGGTTACAGAGCAGAGACCAGAAAACATCTAGACAACTTTGACAGATAAACTTTCCCAAGTTTTCTTGGTAAGAAAGAAAAAAAAAATCCATGAAAAGGCTCCTTAACTTTAATTCCATCTGTAACAGAAGGGGAAAGACTTTTACTCCTTTATCTGAGGCTTCTTCTATAATTTTTGATCTTATACCTTAATCAAGGGCATGTAGACAACCATGAAAAGCTCTCCAAAAGTCTACTTGTCAACTCAAATAAAAGACAAATTGTATTCACTAGCCCAAAGAAACACACAACCATACTTGCTGAGGAATTTGTAAGTCAAAGCTGCCTTGAGCAGGTATCTCTGAATATCTGAGTGCCACACAGGTGATCACCTGGACACAGAAATAAGGTGATCTGACCATTGCACCACTTTTGGAACAAGCTGAGGTGTAATGCACCACCAAAGCAGAGGTGTAATGCACTGACAAATTAAAACCATACTAAGCAGGATATGATTAATATCAGCTTGCCCCAAACCTAGATATAAACATACTAAAATAGCAGGTGAGAGTGTACATGGATTTTGTGATATTGTAACACTACCAATAGCACAGTCAGCAACAACTCACTAGCTTCTTATACCACAGCTAAATGCAAACATCCAACAGGCAACCACAGAGGCACAAACAGATTTGTGGTACAGTTGCACAACCAGGGTTCAGGAAAAAAGGTGTGCTAGCAGTAAAACCTGCAAGATAAGATCAAAGAATGTACAGCAGGCAATGCCAAGTGCAGAACAAACCACAGAGATGCCTGGTGGAACCAGAACAAGTCTCTGTCCCCAAAATAAGATAAATTAAAAGAAGCACAAGAAAACCCCTCATTTCCTCTTGTAAAGGGTGCAAGGAACATGGAAAGAAGACACCTAAGCAAGGAAGAATGTTGCTCAATTGAGTTCCAGCTTTCCCTGGGGAAAAACATCTGAGCTGCACAGCCTCAGCCTCTGCAACCATCAAAGACTGTAACTAATCACTAATTACAGAGACATGGCATTGACTCTGTTGAATTGTACGCTCACAGCTGACTGAGGACAAGCTTATTAAGAACTCATTGTTTGAATATGCAGTGATAGTGATTAAGAACTCACTATTGGCCCTGTGCATGTTTAACAAACATCAGTCTAGGAAAGCAGCACTTTGAAACACACCTTTATTTGTCAGCTTTTGAACACTGCTTTCACAGCCTTCACTAATTCCTATGCATATATTTTTCCCCCCTCCCTCCTTCTCTGTGCCCATGACACTGAAGTTCTAGTTTGGCTTCTCTGTATTTCTGCATGAGGCCAGTTTCAGCATTAGCCTGTATAGACTTTTAAAAAAAGACAGCTTATGTGCTCTGTATCTCCCCAGGTGTCCTGCTCTCGTTAGAATGAGCACAAGCACACACAGTACAGCACTCACTCCTGTTCCAGAAACATCTTATACCTTTGTTGATCTCCACATTTGGCACAGCAAAAATCTCCAAATCCATGGTCCCTCCTTTTGCTGCACCATCAGAAAGATCCAAAAGAACCACCTTGTCTGCAACATCCTGTATTAATAAAAATAATACAGATCAACAACAAACCAAAGTGTGGGAGTGAGGAATGAAACCCAAAATTCCTCCCATTTAATTGTTTGCTGTACTGTGAACAAATCAAACAAAATTACTGGTCAAAATTACGGCCAAATCACAAGAAAAAGGATTTAGTTTAGGAAGTCTAACTGGAAAAAAAAACACATTAAAAAACAAAAAATTCACTAAACTATTTCTGGGAAGTTAAAAAGTTGATGTTAGTATTGTACCTAACATGCAGCTGCGATGAAGTACAGCCCATCTACAGACTATGCTTTTCCAGGGAATAGGAGATCCTAATTGTAAGAGGCTACCACTGAGGCAAGAATGCTTTAGGGATTTTCAAAGTAAGTGAATTCAATATTCAACCCTTTGAATTTAAAAGGCGGACTGAGAAACCAAGGCAGAAAACTAATACCTCTGCATGTCCATAAGTCAACTGAAGAGACAAATGACTCAAGCAGTGACAGTTGTTAAAACTCATGAGGTATTCCTTAATGTGAGATATTAAGAACTAGATTGGAATCCTCTCTATTAATCCAGTCTGTTGCTATTTTTAATCATTATGTACCTTTGCTGCAACTGCTAGTACACATGCAATGCCAAGATCTCCAGCTCCAACAACAGTAATTTTGTTAAAACATCCTTCATTTTTGTCTCCAGTTTTACTCCTTGATTTCATGTCAGTCTCTCCTACAATTAATTAAAAGAAAACCACAAAATTAGGTGCTGGTCCACACTGTATCAATACAAGTATTGCTGCTTCATAAAGGATCACGGTTGTGCCAGAGTTAAATCAAGTTACATAGACTTTTTCAAAACACCACAGAAAATTCACCACCATTGGCAAAGTGTAAAACACAAATATTCCACTCTAGATAGGAATGTTTTTTCACTAAGTAGAAGTAGATGAGCATAACAACAGCAAGATGCTAAACACTAACACCACAAAAACAGCACTCCCTTTGCTGCTATTACAGGTGTGAATACATCCCATGGTCATAAAATTTGTAAAATATAAACCATGGAGTCTTCTCTGTGGCATCAAGTAACGGCAACAAGTGAATATATATTCTAAGAACATTAGAAACGAGTCCATGAAAACTTCCCCACCTTCAGTAATCTTTGCAATATAGGAGAGAAGTTCTGATTGCCTGGCTGCATCAGAAGATGACAGCGAGTACAAAGGGAGCTCTTCCTCAAACTTTGCAATCATTTCCTTGATTAATCCAGTGAGAGTTGATTTAGGCTGAAATACAGCAATACAGAAGACAAAACAGCTGAATAGCTATTTCATATAGTGGTATCAGCTGTGAACTGCCAGAGCCATACAAAATATAATCAAAGCATAAATACTGACACTCTTAACATTTACACAAACATCTAAAGGGAAGAAAAGCATCACTTTGAGAAGATACTTTCCAAACAGGAGTATGGATTAAAAGGAATTTAACAAAAAGGAATTCTAAACTGCAATTGCCAGTGCTAGAAGTTTTTGAAGGCATCTATGAACATATGAAAGCCTTCGATATAGCCACATACAGTATTATAAACGGGACAAATCCTAGCTAAAGAAAAGATAGTTCAGTCTTCTTAGATGAGCTCAACTGTCCAGAGTTCTGGCAATTCAGACCTCCTCCAGGCAAAACACATTGTGAAGTCAGCAGAAGTTCCCGTAGGAATTTCTGTATCAATAATGCAAAATACAGCCCATTAATTTCCAAAACCTGGCATGCATTAAATAATTTTTACTGGCCTGGCAGTTATATTTAAGTGAGTAATTTAATACAGTGCATAAAAAGTCATTTAGCCACAGCACTGACTTTTGAATTTCTGTGCTGTTTCAGAGTTCTGCCAAAAGAGACATAGCCAAAAGGCAAAAACTTCATTGAAGTTTCCTGAGGGATACTCAACTGGTCTCACTATTCATAGCAACAAAGTATCATGAGGCTTACATTGCTTTGTAGAGAATCAGTCCCTTTTTTCTTCAGCTTAAAATAATTTTCCTTAAAATCACTTCTAACTTCCTTTACAAGCCTCAGACTGCCTGAAAGCTCCACATGATACCATGCATTATTCCCAAATGCTTCCCTCTTCTGTCAGCCACTCCACCTCTTACATGGCTCCAATTCTGCAGGTAGGGCAAGTAAATCCTGCCCCGTGCATCAACGTGTTTCCCCACTGAAATGCCCATGTTTGCAGTCGGCTTCAGGAAGCAAATGGGGGGAGCAAAGGGATGAGAATCCAGGATCCACAGACAAATAGGTATGTTATAGGCATTACCTGTTCAACACAAAATAAAAGCCATTAGTAACTTCTGCATTGGGACAGGCAGTAAAGACCAGTCGTGTGTGTGATGCGATTCACACTTTGTAATAACAAAGGAAAAAAGCCTGACAGATCACTTCCAGGTTTACACTGGAAAGTATTTATATTACTTAGGCTAATTAATAAAACCAGACTTGTCTGGATCAACTTGAAGTGCTACTGATTGTGCCTTTCTTAATATAAAGCTATATTGTTGTTTTGCTTCCCAGGGTCCTCTCTCAGCCATTGTGTCCCCTTTTCCCAGCAAAGAAAGTCTTCATATATATATATATTTCATACTTATTTTAAGACTTAACACCTAGTGCAAAAAAAGCATCTATTAAGAGTTTTGTATCAGACTTCAAAGGCTTTAAGTTGAAAATAAAAAATTTTTGGACACTGCCTATACAAGTGTACATCTCCGAGAGTTCACACAAGCTCCATTAGCACCAGAGAGTTTGCCTACACGGTCTCAAACAACACCATTTTTTATACAGTTAATTTTACTTACTTAATTAATAGCACCTTATTTCAGCATCTGTGCACGTGTTTGTGCAGTAGAAGTGACTTCTGCCAATTCATGCAAAATCCTTTCTAGCCCCCTTTGAAGACACTGCACAGTGAACAGTTAAGAGGCAGCAGCCAACACATTTTACATTTAGATTCATAACTGGCAAGAAAATTAGATTTGATTTATCTTACCATATTTCACTGGAACAGTACCACTAAAATTCAGGAGGTCCTTCTGGGATCCATCCTTGAAGGCTGAAATTAAAAATGCAATTTAAAAAAAAAAAAAAAACTCCTTTCAAACCTGGCATAGTAATCCCATCCACAACGACAAATATACAGCAGTGATTTTTCTTTAGAAATCAAATACACTGCTCCTGAAAGAACCAAGACTAGGATGTTACTAAGGTCTCCCCTACCTTTTTAAATATTTCCTTAATAAAATTTTAACAAAAATTGCATAACAAAATGAAGCACATCATAGCCTGAAAACCCCTTGTCCTGGGTAATTATGATGTTGCAGGAATTTCCAGTCAGGCTGACAGATTCTGGAAGTCACATTCTATAAGCTAAAGCTATAAAAATACTTTCAATACAATAATATAGGAAAAAATGATGTTACATATAAAGAATTTAAAGTGTCAATCTTCTAAAATTACTGACAAGTTGAAGTGAGTTGCTAAAGTTTTTATATGCATGCACTCTTGGAAGAGCATTCAGAAACGGTAATGTGGCATGAGAAATTTTACTGCAAGTCAACACAAAGACAGGAACACAACGGCAATACATTCACATTCTACTACACACAGTCTGCATTTATGGCAAAAATCCCCACAAATAGTTCAGAGTAACTGTATCACTTCTTACTGTATGTGTTCATGGAGAACGTGAAGTTGGGGTAGGTCTTGCTAACATTCTTCAGCTCTTCTATGGTCAGGTCTCTGAACTTATACTGGGAAGCGGGAGAAAAAAATAAGGAAAAAAGTTTCACTACAAAGGCTTCTTTTATTACGAGGGATGGGGAAAGGACACTATAGAAGGCAGAAACACAAGAAAGGGAAGGTGAAAATTACTCGTAGTATTATAAAGTTTTGATGTGAGAGCTTTGAAGCTACTGCAGATCTGCTGTTGCTACATAAGAGATCTGAAATTCTGAACATCATTCCTTATACACCATTTGTTCTCCTTTACAGTTGTGTGAGCAAAAGTTTAGAAAAATTTAGTCTCCTCTACATACAATAATTAAAAAGAATATAAGAATATGAACCTCTTAGAAAAAGGAGGTTATTCTTACTGACACAGTTAAACTCAGATCCACCTGCATACATTTTAGAAGTTTCCTAAAATGTTGCCTTCCACAAACATGTGTAAGTAACATGTTAAATGTGTAAGTAATTCGCCTCTGGGAATTTTTTTTCATTTTTAAGTTGTCCTTGAGAGCTGAGAAAATGAATCACTGCTGCTTCATTGAGACTGTCCCCCAGCCAATACAATACCTGTACTTCCAAGAGATTTGCATCCTCCCACGTCCCAAAGTTATGAAGAGTATTTTCCATTCCCTAGATTAGAGCCTCTGCTTCTCATTTAGGAAACCTAGCGTTGTTTTTTTTGGAACCCTCGCCTAAGCAAACAAAACTGCTGCCTGACAGTGGCTTAAAGAGCAGCTCATTGCCCTGGAATAATTGTCACAAAACAGTAGTTAAAATCGAATTTCTCTTCAGTCTGTCACCCCAGCAGCAATGCGACAGCTATGGGCACGGCATAGTTATCTTGTACTTTCTACAGGAAAACAGAGCTGCTGACATGAAACACCTTTTAGTCAGCTTCTCCCCATCATTCGATTTGTCATGCAGCAATACAAAGAAATATATTAAAATCAAATGTTCTCTAATTATGAATGTCTACACAGCTTGCATTTACGACATTTTTTGGAGGCGTTAATATATTTGGTTGTGAAACCAAAGTAATCTCTTCCCAGCTGGCCTCCTTGTATTTGTAATACAGAACGAGGCATTCCTATCAAATAGTTTGTCCTCTTCTAAAGATCACAGGATTTAGGAGGTGACTCAGATACAGACCTTCCTCATTTCGCACCCAAAATTATTTGGCATGCCCAAAACTTAAATACGCCCACGTCAGTTTCTCACATGGAAATTAAAACACTCAGAGCGATGCTACAACAACGCGTCTGTGCTCCTAAGGCGTGGAGGCGCTAACGCGGGGAATGCCACCAAAAAAAAAAAGAAAAAAAAAAAAAAAAAAAAAAAAAAAGTTATCAATTTCCGATGAGTGAAAAGTAAGGTTTCAGTCGTGAGGCACGGCGTGAACCACGGAGATAAACTGATGCGTGGTGCAACTTAGAACTCGGCTGCAGCAGGCAGCGCAGACACGGGGACGGGACAGGGACGGGATGGGAGTCCCTCGGCAGCCACCCCCAGGACACCGCCGCCCTTCGCGGCCCGTCCGGGACCCGCGCCCCCTCTCCCGCCCTTGCCGTCTACCCCTCAGCGCCGCCCGCGCGCCCCCTCCCCGCGCGCGAGCACGCGCACCTTGCCCAGCTGCCTCCGGAGCGCCTCCTCTGCCAGCGCCATGGCGGCGCGCGCCGCAGTCCCGGCGGGCCCCGCGCGCGCCCGACACCGCCCCTCAGCGAGGCGGGCTGCGCTCCTCCGCGGAAACGACGGAAATCCCAGAGGTTTTAATTATTCCTGTAACGGAGGGCACGTAAACGCTTGGATGGGCTACCGTGGGGGTTCCAGCCGCCATGGTGTTGCAAAATGTGGAGTGTGTCAAGATTATCTTAAGCCAGGATCTTTCTTGATGTAAAATCGTTGTGTACATTAAAGCCTAATCAGCAGGAAAGGAGACCTAACCAGAGGAAGAGGCAGCGGCCAGCGTCCAGTCAAGGATAGCTGTGGATAAACAAGCTTTAAGGATGCAGTAAATCAAGATGTTTGTAGAATCACAGTATATGCTGAGTTGGAAGGGACCCACCAGGATCATGGAGTCCAACTCCTGGCCCTGCGCAGGATGCCCCAAAAGTCACACCATGTGCTTGAGAGTATTGTCCAAACACTTCTCGAACTCTGTCAGCCTTGGTGCTGTGACCACTTCCCTCAGGAGCCTAGTCCAGTGCCCGGCCACCCTGTGGTGGGTGGAGAACCTTTCCCTGATACCCAACCTAAACCTCTCCTGACAACTTTAGGCCACTTCCTCAAGTCCTGTCACTGTCGCCACAGAAAGAGATCAGCGTCTGCCCCTCTGCTTCCCCACATGAGGAGGCTGTAGACTGCAATGGGGTCTCAGTCTCCTTCAGGCTGCACAAGTCAAGTGACCTCATCCACTTCTATGATTTCCCCTCCAGACTCTTCACTACCCTTGTTATCCTTGTGAACATATGTAGGTATTATAGGGATGCAGCAATTTCTCCCCTCTGTGTTGACGTACCAAAACTGATTTGCAACTTTATAGAATTACAAGTATGTAAATACAAACCTGACATGAATTTATTTCCCTACAATATTCTTTTTTTTTTTTTTTTTTT